>JAENPR010001915.1:0-95631 GCA_018135685.1 Themeda triandra | reverse complement strand
AGGACAAGGAGCACCGAGCAGACGAACATCCTCCATAGGGACGTCTTCCAGGGGCCTGCAGCTGCAGGGACATCATCGACAAGAACCATCGTTGTGAGTTGCTTCACTGCCATCAGATTCAGAATAAGCCCATTCTTAAGTTTTCTGTCAGATTGTAACAGACCTAATGCTGCTATGAGGTTGTGATGCTATTGACTGATTTTGATTAGTTTACCAAAATCACATTAGTGCATTTATCGTGCATCTATGTGCTACTTATTATTGTTTACGGTAAATGTTTAGGTTGATAAAAATTGGAAATCTGCAATCATGTGGTAGTAATTGTTTTCTGTAAATTTTGTTCTTGGTGACATAATTTGACAGGGAAAATTGGGTTAGTACTGAAGGCAATGGCAGAACTTGACAAGAGGACACCTCATGCTGGTTTGAGGTTTCGAAATCCAGATGAAGCTTGGCTATTTTGGGTGGCATATGGGGGTCATACAGGCTTTGATGTGAGAAAAAGATACTGCAATTCAAGCAAATTTGATGGGAAGGTGACTTCATGCAGATTTGTCTGTGCCAATGAAGGTCATCGAAAGAAAGCGAACAGAGAGCATGTGACAAAGTGTTTCGGAGGCCTAATTATTGTCTTTTGTGGCCTAATTGTATATCTGAAATGGCCCATATAATTTCACTAGAAGCACATGTTCTGGTTCAGTAATAGCATAAGTTATCAGGGTACACCACCTGAAGGTGCTTGAATGATTTTGAACTTGTGAACTTGTGCTTTGGAAGTGGAGCGCACAAATCTCCAGTGTGCTTGAACTGTACCAATTATGTGCTTGTGAAATATCAGTGTTTCTGTGCAAGTCTGATTTTTTTTGTTTTGCCATCACTGAAAAATTTGGGGCTAATACACACTGATCAGACATCATCAGTACAAAGAAAATATTGCATTTTCATTTCTAGATTGCTACAAACATCAATACAGAAAGAATCTCTCATGTTTACAAGAAGTGGTTTCTAATAAAATGCTGATTACAGTAACCATGGGTTCATCAAAAACCATTGTGGAAGCATGTCTGCTCAGTACATCTCGTCCATGGCAGCAAGGACCTTCAGATCGGAGATCGTGGTAGTGATACAGACTTCATCCATGAAGGCTGCGCCTGAGCTCCATCTTTTCTGGTTGGTGTGAGCTCCATCATCTCCTGCCTCCTGGCCGGCGCGAGTTCCAGTTCTACGGGGAGGCGCAGAATGGCTGCAGCGCTCCTGGACGGGTGAGTTCGTAGAGCTGCGGCGGCGTGAGCAACGGGAGGGTTGCGAGGGCGCGAGCCACGGCGTTCAGGAGGAGCAGCGGCGGCACGCGACGCGGGTGGAGCGGCGGCGGCGGCGCGAGGGCGGCGGTGCCGCGGCTACAGTGCGGGGAGTGGTGTCCGTCCGTCTTGTGGCCAGCCCGTGAGGAGCGAGAGGAATTTTTATCTAAGCCGCTGGATGATTTTTTAACGGTGGGCAGAGGGTCGCAAGGTACGCCGTGCCTTGCGAGAGCAAAGGCACCGAATCTGAGTCCCCAAATCTCATGGTCATGGCAGACATGGGCCAAGCATAGGCGTGAGGAGCGGCGCCCAGCATGGCCTCGGGCCATATTTTTTTAGATAATGAATAATATATAAGATAGAATCACGCCAATTATTACAAAGTTTTGCCAATGGACACAAACACTGGCTGCACAACATCACCAGCGGGACAAACAAAACGAAATAAAGCTTTTAGACTAAACATGACCAAGATGTCTTTAGGATAACCACTCATTGGAACTAAAAAAATTGCAACGCTGATGTTTCTAGAAATTGTCCAACTTGAAGAAGTTGGTCCCGCTGGTCATCATGTCGTTGCAGGCTTGCCCATTGACGGAGCCAGCGTGTTCCCCTGAAGAGTACTTGCAAGAAAGATTTTGGTCTACGTTTATCAAAAACCACTTCTTTATGGTTAACTAAATTGCCCATAAAAGTGCAACAGCTGTAGTTAATAACAATGAATTATACTTTTTACGTCTAATTTTTGATCATCTTTAGAAAAGATCAGCCATATTTACTGGAGGAGGTAAGCCAAAAAAGTATATGTATAGCAGGACATCAATACTCATGGCAGCCAAATTGCGGCCTAAGCCCTAGCTAGAGTGGGCCTGGCCCTGTGAGACGGCGAGGCTCTGCTGCCGAAGCTGATTGATCATGGTCCTATCCTATGTTTATTAATGATCGTCAGTTTATTATTTTAGACAGCCGGATTTGAGAGTGCAGTGCAGTGCAGTGCAGATGGTGGCAGTGGCATGCATCCATGTAAGTGCAATCGACGCGTTCAGAGATATGGGTGAAAGCAGGTCTTTCTTGGCAACGGCATATATACATCATCTCAGTATCAGAGCGTGGTGCCAGAGATAGACGACGACGTTGCATTGCATGCTAGCTGGACCACCCACACCGGCTGACCCAGTCAATCAGAAAATTAAAAGTGGAAAGGAATATGATGATATAGATAGATCACTCACTGCATCCATTCCAGCACTGGTGCCACATATGTATGGAATATGCATCACTGGACACTGGGTGCACATGCAGAAAAGAGCTAATTAAGCTTCTGTCAGCAACGAAGCAAGATAGAATCTGATGATCTGTATATATATACCAGCCATCAGGCAATGTCGTCATCTCCGGCGGCGGCGGTCCCGGCCTAGCTATCTAGTTCGGGCCTTCAACCTATATTAGGCACGAGGCACCCCACTCCATCGTCGCCGTTATTCTTGTTTTGGGACCGACGACGATGCTGCTGATGGTACGGTGATGGCGATGGATGCAGCATATATATACTCGTATGTAGCAAAGCTGTTCACCATGGGCTTGCAAAACAAATGGAGTCCATGCAAGTATATGAGAAGGCCCGGCCCGCTCGCTCTGTTCCCGGGCCAACACGCGTTCTAGGTGGGGGGCCGCCTGTCTCGACTAAAAATCGAGCAAAATTGGATCAAGCTTATATTAGGAAACATCTGAAGTCCCCTCAAAAAAAAAAAAAAGGAAACATCTGAAAGTGACATATAATTTGGAAGTGAGTGAGTACTATATATCCATGCCATGCATGCATGGGAATTGCAGCAAGGATTTTCATTGCATTGCATTGCATTGCATGCATCACTTCAGTGGGTCGTCTGGTTTGGTTGGCCTTGACCTTGGAGCCTGTGCATCATATAGATAAACCTCCACGCTGTATATGTATATGAGATTATGAGTCTAGTATATATATCTCCAAGCATGCGTGGAACAATGAGCAAGGATTGATTCTAAGCAAGATGCCTACCAACCATGGTTTTTTTTACCGCTCGGTAAACCGTGGTTTACCGCGGTAACCGGCCTTACCGGGCCGGACCGGTAACGGTTCGGTCCGGTTCGGTAAGGCCCAAATTTAAATTAAAATTTTGAAAATTCCTAAAAATAGTTCATGATTTATAGAAGCCAATGGTGTAAAAGTTTTTCAAATTTGAGTTCGTTTAGTATTTATTTAGATGTTTAGAAGTTTGAAAAAAAAGAAAAAGAAAAATACACAGTGTTGGAACACGGTTCCAGCAGGTTTTGTATTAACTCGTAACCACAGTTACAAAGCTAGAGTGTGAAGAAGGGAAGCTCTTCCACTCCAGGAGTCACCCTTTACAACAGGGGCTGGGGGGCTCCTTATATAGCCAGCCCAACTCCCAAATACAAAAAGACATTACAACCCCAAAGGGGAAACAGGGAAACCCTAATCCTACGACCCTTCCAGGTGGGGCTGGCAGGGGCAAGGTCGTCCATTGGAGTACTCAGCGGCTCATGGGCTTCCTAGGCCTGCCAAGCGTTCTACGTCCTCCTTGCTCCCGGGCTGTTGGTGGGCCGTCTTCCATGGGCCAGATGCCTCAGCGCCGGCCGGTGGCCTTCGCCATCATCCCGATATCTCCGCCCTGAGGTCTCCGGCTCGATGCCTCCGACGGAGACCGGGGTCTTTGTCTCCGGCCCGGTGTCTCCGACTGAGGCCGGAGGTCTCAGTCTCCGGCCCGATGCCTCCGCTTGGGGGACTAAGGTCTTCATCGCCGTCCCGGTGTCTCCGCCTGCCGATCGGAGGTACTGCGACGCACCGGTCGGCGTGGTCTCCGATCATTCCTGCACAACAGGCCAAAGCGAGTATAACAAAAGAGGATAAATGGGGGGCCAGTCGTCCGTGAGCATGTGCCATGTCTCCGCTGCCGAGATGCCTTTTCCCAACATTCCCCCTTTGAGGGTTGGGTCCAGCGGAGGCGGGCCCTGGCCATCAATTCTTGGCTTGATCAGCGGAGACCATGGCCCCCCCCGGCACGTCTTTGGTGGACCCCGGTTTTTCTTTGGCTTGCTGAGGGTCTTTTCCCGTCCGTTGGATCTGAGGCCGTTGATTTCTGACCGTACGATATACGACCGTTGTGGTGGAGGGGCGGTTCCTTCTCGGACCCGCCGCCCGGCCACTATAAAATGGGAGGGGGTAGGTGAGAGTTTTGACCCCGCGCCGTAATTCTCGCGCTGTAGTTTTCTCCACCACTTCTCACGTCACCTCCGCACTCGCTTGTTGCCTCCGATTTCGATCGTGGCACCTCCGCTGCGCCGCGCCTGCCTCCGCCACCGCTACACCGGCCCTTATTCCCGGTTTCAGAAAGTGAAGGTCGGAGATTGGCTGGATCTCTTTGAGAAGTGCATGCTTGTTGCTGCGAAGGCCAGGGACCTGGAAGAGTCTCTTTCCGACGTCGAAGCCTCCGTCGACGACCTCATCCCTTCGCACAGCCCCGGAGGTATGGCAGCCATTACCTACGACTTTGGTCCTAGCAAGATGAACAAGGCGATGATCGAAGACCTTGAGCAGCAAGGCGTTATTCCGGTTGGCCGTGCCAAGCTCTCGGGATCAGAGACTGAGCCGACCCCCGCCCGGGGGTATGCGGTCGTTTTCAGGGACTTCTTTACCTGCGGCCTCCGGCTGCTGGCCCATCCTTTTCTGAGGAAAGTTCTAGGGGAGTTCAATGCTCAGATTCATCACCTTACGCCTCATGCCTTCCTGAACCTTAGCAAGTTTGTCTAGGCGGTGGAGTCGTATGGCAGAGAGACGGATGTCAACACTTTTGTGAGGCACTATGAGTTGCAGAAACAGCCGCGGTCGTTTGGGGAGGAGGAGATGAAGACTCAATTTGGTGCCTGTACCTTTATGGCGAAGAGGTTTCAGGAGAAGCGATTGGAGATCTCTTGGTGTCAGAAGGGCAAGTGGGAGCCGGCCGATTGGATGGAGTATTGGTTCTACGTGCAGACCATTGGTGTCACCGGGGAGGATGACGACGGCAACAAGATTGTGAGGTATCCCCTGGCCTCCGCTATGACGGAGATGAAGCCGCACACCAATTTGAAGCCGCTGCCTGCGTCTTCTGCTACAGCTGCCGCTCGCGAGAAGTCCTGCCGAAAGGCCTTCGCGTTGGCTTGCAAATACTCCGGAGGTCGCGATCTTCTGGAGGAGATAGTGGCCTCCGGCTGCTGGCCTTTGGCTAAGGAGAGGCCAAAATTTGAGATTGTTTGGAAGGAGTTGCCAGTCTTCGGAGAGGCTGCGGGCATATCTTGCCCTATCTTTGGCCTCAGTTTGCCACGAGGGGAAACTGGGACGAATTTTGTCAACCGAGCTTATCGGAGAGGTCTCCGAGCGTGAATACCTCGCGCGGAAGGCGGAGACCGGCATTATGCCGCGCCTGAACCGCGTCTTTGAAGAACTTCAGATTCCCTATTCCTCCCGGCCTGTCCCCGGCAAGGTGCTCCGGAGGATTGAATCGAAGGCTTTGAAGAATGCCTCCGCTGTTGCTACAATCAAGGCGGAGGCATCAAAAAAGAGGAAACGATCATGCACTGGTCGCGGACCTTCCAAGAAGGAGAGGACCTCTGAGCCGGAGGCTGCCCGTCATGACACCTCCGCGTCTGCCTCTCCAGATGCGTCGAAGGCGGGCTACAAGGGCGACGATGTTGAAGATGTTGCCGTGGAGACCGAGGCAGCCTCCCAGCCTCCGGTCCAGGTGGAGACAAAGTCGATGCCACAGCCCTCCGCGCTGCACGGGCTCGGGCCGCCGGAGGTGTCGGTCCATCCCTTCTCCAAGCCTTCGTCGAGCCGTCTAGCTCAAGACGGTGGGGCCGATGAAAGCGAGGAAGAGGCGGAGGAGGATGCGGAGGCTGGAGATGCTGAGGCGTCTCTCTCTCCGGCTCACCAGGTTCGTGATATTCTAGACGAAATTTCCGATGTTGTTGGCAGTCCTGTTCGTAAGTTGTCGAGAAGCACCTCCTATGCCAAATTTGTTGCTGACAAGGCCGCTGCCGGGCAGACCTCCGGCGAAGGGCGGGCCTCCGCTCCCGGGAACAAGGGTCCGGTGATCGGGCTTTCTCTTCGTAAGTCAATTTTTTGCCTTGGTCGTGTTTCTTGGACATTTTTTTTCTCTGAGTCTAAGAAGACCTCTAACCTCTTTATTCTATAGCCGAGCTTGCCGGTATTGCTGGGAGTATGAAGCCTCCGCCCGGCGTTGACTTGGCGCTCGTGTTCCTGACGTGGGATGCTCGGACTCAGCCTCTGGGCGGAGGTTCTACTTCCGCCGCTCATGCTTCTGGAGGTAAAAAAATTTTTACTCTTGCCTTATTTCTGGTTCGCACGTGGATTGCACTATTGGCTTGCTAAGATATGTTTGTATGTCTTCTCTCTTTTTTTCAGATGCCTCCGCGTCGTTCGGTGCGTGGGGCTTGAATGTTCACGATATTTTTGAGCATTACGGAGGTTTTTGCCATATAATTTTATTGCTGTCTCCGCGTGTGTGCGCTGTTGTAGGCTTACCCTTATCTCATTATTCCTCTGGTTTATTTTTGATTTGATCCCAGCCCAAGTTGACAATTATCTTGATGAGCTGCCCTTCGAACGCCTGCTGCGCCTTCAACTGGAACATCACTGCATGGTGAGCATACTTTGGCCTTTGATCTACTCTCTTTTCTTTGCTGCATTGTCTTACTTCTGTCCTTTTGTTTTAGACTCATCACATGGCCTTTGCCATTGAGCATTGGGGGGCTGTGGAACTTGCCCAAATGTACCGTGCTATTGAGGTTCTCGAAGGGGAGTTTGAGACCACGGGTCGCGAGAAGACAGATCTCGCGGCTAAGGTTTCTACTTTGGAGGCGGCGCAGCAGCCGGAGGCCCTGAAGAAAAAGGTCGAGGACCTGGAGCTGAAACTCAAAACTGCCGATGAGGCCAAGGACGTTGCTGTGGAACGTGCCAACAAAGCAACAGAGGTGTCTGAAAACCTCCGCACCCAACTGTCCTCGATGGAGGGGACGGCGGAGACCTTCAAGAAGGAGGTGGAGAGATTGGCTGCGGAGATCGAGGAGATCAGGGTTGCCGGAGTTGAAATTGCGGAGGTTTACTTGTCCGCTCTTGAAGAGTTTGGTGGCGTTGCCTCTCCTCTTCCCGCTGACTGCACCGCTACGGGCTTGATGTCTTGGATCAAGTCTAACTTGACGAAGTTGTCCCTGTTTGTCGGAGGTGTGTCTGATTTTGCGGCAAGGGCCTCCGCTACTGGGCTGGTGAAAACTTTGATCCGCGGAGGCTTTGACATTGGCACTATAGATTTTCCCAAGATCTCCGACCCGTCAGAGCTTGGGGAGACCTCACGCTCAATCCGCAAGACTGTGCAGAGCTTCCTGAGATCCTTCTGGGTGCCTTTTGGCAGGGCGGAGGTTGTTGCTGCTGCCCATGCGATGCGGAAGGTGAACCTTTTTTTTCCCTTCGTCTTCTCTGTTGTCTCTTCTCTTGATTCTTTATGAAGTTAATGTTTTGCATGTTTTAAGGCTTCTGCCGGAGGCCGGACACCAGTTAGACTTGTGATGAAGGGTGTCCCCGCCCTTGGCGAAGCTTCCAAGCCAGGTTGTAGCGGAGGCACCCAAGTTCCTCAGGCGACCGTGCCTCCGGCGGGGATACAGGCCGAGACGGAGGTTCAGACGGAAACTCAGGCGCGCCTTGAAGTTCGTGCTAGCTCGCCCGCGGAGACATTAGAGGAGGGGCAGGACAGGGATGCTGAGAAGGCCACTGAGGCCCACGATGCCCGCGGAGAGGAGGTAGACTAGGGTCTTTTTTTCTCGTAATGTAAAAATACTTGATGCTTTTGCTATGGCGCCTGGTGTGCGTGTATTGTAATTAAACTTCCTTTTGTGCATGCTATGGTACTTATGGGTGAATCCTCCTGTGCAGGTCTCCGATTTAGGGCCTGTGCAGGAGGTGGATCCTGCAACCCTTATGCGCGATGGTGTTTACGTTAGCGGTTTTTTGTGGGATTGCTGGCGGTCAGTGTTTCCTCATCGTAGTGTTGATGAGATGTTTGAGTTCGTTTGCGCTCAGCTGGACGATAGGCGCGACACCTTTGTTGGGTCTTTAGCGTGGCGGGGTCCTTGTTAAGTTTGGTATTTTTATTTTTCGTTTTTGTCTTTTTATTATTCCCTGAGACAATGTACATATTTTCTTGTAACTTTTTCTTAAGACTTGTCGCGTGTGCTGTATTGCAACTATGAGCATTATTTTATATGCGGAGGATTTGCAAAGAAAATTTTGGATGATCAAAAATTTTTTACTGTCTTTGCGAATGGGCTACATTGCCTTTGTGCTAAGGTATTGAAATTTTGGCTGCGCTTGTTGGCGCGGAGGCAATGCCTTCGCTTGCTTGTAGCCTTGGAAACTTCCCTCCGCGTGTTGCCACTCTGCTTTGTATTATGCTTGATATTCACACGGAGGTTTCTTATTAGATTCCGGAGACTTTCACTTAGGCACCTTTTATTGCTCTTTTGAGTGGTCATCTTTCGGCTTACATGGTTCCATGCTAAGGCATGGAGATTGGGACCTTAGCGCTGCCTTTTCTCCTACTATAGCTAATTGGACATGGTCCCTTGCTAGTGGGGACTCTCAACTTGTCGCTAGGTACCACCAATCCTCGGGCTCACTCCCATGTGATATTGCACGCTTTAGTTGAGCGATTTTGACCGAGGATGGGGGGACGTTACGAATTCTTATGCGGTGTCCCCCCTAGCCGGTTTTCTTCTCTGAGGAAAGGCTCGTTGGTGCATGCTCTGAAGAAAAGGGTGGTGTGCATTTTGGTCTATGTGGCCCTCTGCTTACGAATTCTTACGCTGTCTCTCTATTGCTACTGTGAAACTCTTGTAAATATACGTCAACCTCCATCCCCCCTTCTCTTGACTTGTGCCGTGTGTGATGCTGGGGGTGGATGTTGAAGACGCTTCCCTTTTATAGGCCTTGGTATGGCTAGTTGACTTAATTGTCTGTGATCTCTTTGGTACACTTCTTAGTGAATGCTATGGATCTTGTGTTTAATTTTTCTTGGCATGCCCTCTTAATTGCTCAAGGCCAAGGACAATTGCTGTTGATGGTACACTGCGGCTGGATTTGCTTGATTGCCACTAAAGGCTGTGATACGGGGCTTGGCCTTTTAATGTAATAGATTGCAGATCGAGGTGTTTACTTCTTATGATTTTGGACAGACATTTATGTGCCCTCTTCCTTCCTGGGGCTATATAAGGCTTGTGGTTTCTGTTGCTGCTTAGTTATTTGGTGTAGTGTTGCCAACACTTTACTTTCATGAGCGCATGGCTTTGCTGTTAGATGCACTTGAGGCTGATACTGAGTAAGAATTCGTAATAGCTACATCGCAATGGTGTGTCTCTCTTCTGCTGAGAGGTCTGGTGTGGTATCCGCCTACGAATACAACTGTGCTTGTCACCTGGTCCATTGTTCTGAGAGATCGTCCTGCAGCGCTTGGCTTTGTAGTGGGCGGGCTAGTAAGAAGTGTGTCGGTTGGCAATTTGTATTTCGGGTACCAGCAGCCGAAGTCCGTCAGTGCTGAGGCTCCTTCCCTTCTCGGCGATGGAGAATTGCAGCGCTCTTTGCTCTTTTTCAGGCTCGTTTGCTGATTGTAATAGTAAAAAGTAGCATACCTTATCTAGAGTTTAGATTGCTTAGAGCTAGGACATTGGTGATTCTTGTAGCCTTAATTTTGTACTTGTATGCAAATTAACGGACTGGAGTGGCTTGCACAGCAGGCGTGTTACCTCCTCTTTATTCTTGGTAGCCTTTTTTGTTTATGTCGACTGAATTGCTTTGATTGCTTCAGTTTTTGTTTAATGTGATTGGCATACCTCCGCTGGTTTTGCGGAGGCCTGATAGGCCACTGGCCGACTAAGCGACCTTTGCTCTAATATCGGTGCCCTAGCTGCCTGCTGGGTCTTTTTCCGATTTTGGTGATGCCTTTTTTGGCTTTGTGGATCCCTTAGTGCCTGACTCATCAGGTCTTTTTCCAAGGGTTTTCAACCTTTTTGGAGGTCGCTTACAAATCTTTTTGAGGTCCGCCGGTCAAGGCGAAGTTTGAAGTGACCTCTTCCGATGCTTAGAGCTCCGTCGAATATTGCGGCTGCGTTGCCAGCCGCTTTCGACTTTGCTGCGTTCTGCTTTTTCTCGGGGTCCTCTTTATATGTTGCAGAGGTTGATTACAACGGGGTTGCCTCGTTTAAAACCTCACCTCCGATAAGGAGTCCCCGTGTGAGGAAAAGAGTGCAACCCGACTTGAAGGGAAAGAAAAAGATACATGAAAATAAACTACTAGATACCCCCGCTTATAGATTTACGGAGGTTCCTTACATTTTAGATGTAGTATTTCCTAAGGTTGTCCACATTCCAGGTGTGGGTTGATACTTTCCCATTCTCATCTTGTAAGAGGAACGATCCTTTTCTTCCTGCTTGGTGAGCTAGGTAAGTCCTTCCCACTTTGATTGCAGTTTCCCTGCGTTTGGTGCGTTTGGCTTCCGGCGGAGGACCCAATCTCCTTCTTTGATGTCTTTGATTACCACCTTGGCATCCCTTCACTTTTTCGTCTGGTTTTGGTATTTGACTATGTTGTCTACAGCTTCTAGTCTCTCTGCCTCTATCATCTCTTTGCTGTACTCTTCATTTTCTGCCAGTGCTTGTTTTGTGACCCGGAGACTTTGGTTCCTTAACTCCTCTAGCATCATAGCCTCTTCTCCATATAGCAACTTAAAGGGTGTGAAGCCAGTGGCTCGTGAGATGTTGGTGTTGTGAGACCACACAACCTTAGGCAACTCCTCGACCCATTTTCCTTTTTTCAGACCGTGCAGTGTTTTTGAGATTGCTGAGAATATGATTCTCGTTGGACCCTCAACAGCCCGTTACTGGGTGGTACACTGAGGCAAAGGCCAGTTGAGTACCAATGCTTCTGCAGAACTCTTTGAACTTGTCAGAATCGAATTGCTTTCCATTGTCTACTGTTAGGGTTCTTGGGACACCGAATTTGCACATTATATTTTGCCAGAAAAACTTTTTTACTGTTTCTGAAGTAATGGTCGATAGTGGCTTGGCCTCAATCCACCTTGTAAAATATTCTACCGCCACGACCGCGTACTTGCTGCCTCCTTGAGCTGTTGGGAGTGGCCCAACAAGGTCCATACCCCATCTTTGCATAGGCCATGTTGGTGGGATGAGCTGTGTCTCCCCCCGGTTTACTTTGGTTTGCTGAGAAATTTTGGCAAGCACTGCACGTCTTTACTATGCGCAGGGCATCTTTTATGTGAGTCGGCCAGTAAAGACCTTGGCATATAGCTTTTGTAGATAATGCCCTTGGGCCTATGTGGGATCCACATATCCCTACATGAATGCTGCGTAGGAGTTCCTGGCCTTCTTCATTGCTTAGGCATTTGAGTAGTGGTTGTACTATGCCTTTTTTGAATAGCTGTCCCTCTATTATGGTGTAGCTCCTTGCTCGAGCTGCCAGCCTCACCGTGCTGGCTTCATCTGTGGTTACGTGATTGCCATTGATTTGATCTATGATTGCTTGCCTCCAGTCTTCTGATTGAATAAGTAGTACCTCCGCAAATGCTCTATTTAACCTGGCCATGGCTGGTTGCTATACCTCTTGGTAGAAAGTGCCTGCCGGCATGTCAAGTTTGTTTGCTGCGGCCTTTGCTAACTCATCAGCCTCTGTATTTTCTCTCCTCGGGATATGTGTTGACGGGAATAAAGACCAGTTTTGGTACACTCAAAAACCCGTCAACAGTCCTCGATAGAAGGAAGATAAGCATCACATGAGCATATTTATCACTAATAAAGTTCCACTTGTACTCTTAGCTTGTGGAATGTAGGAAAGCTGGAAACAGGACCTGTGAGACCAAAACCCAGGTCTTCTGACCTGATTCTGGTCTCACCAGGATCTGACCACCAAGCAGGGTCCCTGAACTCTACAGGAGAACCTGATCCTGGATCCAAATGTACCACACATCAACATTCCATCTGATTGGTACAATGAACCAAGGATCCACATAGAAGCAAGCAAGATATCAAGTGAACCCAACTTCGGACAAGACTACACGTGACAAGCCGACAAAGCACCAGAAGCTGCCACGTGGACCATGGGTCCAATGCCAGGTCGGCCGACCTGCCTTTGGTGGCAGGACACCTTGGCATTGCACCCACTGCCACCTGGACCTTCTAGAAGGCCAGTGGCCCCCACTTGGGGTCGGTTCGCTTCCACCGCCTTCCTGCATGACTCCCACGTGTCCTGCACCGAGAGACATCCATTCAAGTCGGTGGAAGGTCGGTTTGATCCAACGGCGCATGACGGAGAGCACACGGATCGCTGACGTGGCGCTGGAGTAACCCCTACTCCACCTCCACTATAAATACCCCCCTAGTCCCTCATTGTAAAGTGTCCCCAAGTAGTTCACATTAGTGTTCTCAAGCTCAAGCTCTCTTGGGAGATCAAGAGTAGTGTAGTCTAGTCTAGAGTGGGAGTTAGAGTCGAGTCGAGCGAAGCTCGGGTCTCCGGAGTCGTCTTCTGGAGAATCTAGTATAGCTCTTGTGCTTTTACTTTCGAAGTACTTTCCTTATATTAATATAGTCTTGCTTTACTTTACTAAGTCTTTACTTTGAATACTTTACTTTCAGTATTTACTTAGTGCATTGCTATACTAGTGTAGTAGTGTTGTGTCTTAGTCTCATTAGTGTAGAGTCTCGAACTAGTTAGTGTCTAGATCCTTTGTGTGTGTTTCACTACCAATCGGGCCGAGGCTACTTATGTGGTAGCCGGAGTCTTAAGACTAGATTAGGCGAGGTGCTTAGGCTAGTGCTTAATAGTGGATGCACCCTATCATTGATTGGTAATTCCATTCATTCTTGAGTGGTAAGTCCATTCACCGTCCAACGTATTACGTCGGGGCGGTTGTGACGTAACGCAGCCTTTCGCTTATATCTCGTTTACGTTAGGGGTAGGCTGTAGGGCGCCCATTAAAGTCATAGGTCCGCTGGAATAGGAGTTAGTCCCTTGGGAGACGCTACCCTCCTATTTGTCAGCTGATCTCCCCTATCACATCGATGGTCTAGGCACTAGTTTAGTTAAGTCGTTACACTAGTTAGATTAGAACACAGAAGTATAGTTAGATACATAGGAGTCCTTACTCACTCGTTGTCCTCCCACCTAGCTAGCTACCTACTAGTTACTCTTAGTTATCACTCATAACAACACTCATACCCTTTATCAATATCAATAGCTTAGATTGAGTAGAACCACCACGAATTTCCATCACACATTTGCTAGAGAGTCTTAATCCGCTTCCCGTGAGCGAACTACAAATTCGACACCGGAGTACTCACCCGGTTGAAGTGCTACATCGGTACTGTGCGCTTGCGAGTTACCCTTTGGTTAGTCCTACGTTGTCACTAGAGTTTAGCTTAGCTTAGCATCCTTAGGTCATTCTTAAAGAGGAATTGTGACACCCTCTCTCGGTAGTAGTTCGGGTTTGCAGTAGGCTTAGCTACCATACGCTAGTCACATTTACTTAATTCTAGTGATTGCGCTGAGATCTGCTAATGAGCATTTCTTGAGCCGTTGCCAGGGAACTAGATTCCTTACCCAAATCCGGTACAGCGTAAAATTAACCAACAATATGCCTGAGGGTGAAGCCCTTGAATCTTTTCTCAAGGCCTCTCATGACCTCCAGGTATCTTGTGAGTTCAGGTTCCCTCGCGGTGTACTCTTTTTCCACCTGTCCTACTACCAATTGTGAATCTGTGTTTACCAGCACATGAGTAGCTCCGAGTGCCTTTGCTTTTGTCAACCCCAATATGACACCTTCATACTCTGCCGTATTGTTTGTTGTTTTGAAGCATAGTCTAGCTGCATGTTTGGTCCTGATTCCTGATGGTGAAAATAGTATTGCGGAGGCCCCGGCTCCCTGGATTCCCCAGGCACCATCCGTAAAAAGTGTCCAGTGGGATACCTCCGATTTTGATTCGGAGGTATTTGCTGGTACCCATTCTGAGAGAAAATCCGCTAGTGTTTGCGACTTGATTGCTGTTCTGGCGACAAACTTGATCTCGAACTGAGACAACTCTGTAGCCCATTTGCCTATTCTTCCTGAGGCTTCTTTGTTGTTCAGGATCTCGGCCAATGGCTACGCTGTTGGTATCAGAATGGTGTGGTCCTAAAAGTAGTGCTTTAGCTTCCTTGATGCCGTGATTACTGCATATGCTATTTTTTCAACCTCTGTGTAGTTCAGCTTTGCTCCTTGCAATGCCTCAGACACATAGTATACTGGCTGCTGCACCTGCTTGCCGTTTATCTGTCTCTTTGCACAAGTACCGCACTTACGCCCCGTTGATGCCGATACGTACAACGAGTGGCTCATCGCTATCCGGGGCTGCCACCATTAGGTCCTCGGCCATGTATTTCTTGAGTCAGTTCGAAAGCTTCGATTGCTCGGTCCCTATTCAAAATTTTCGTTGGCTTTGAGTGCCTTGAAGAAGGGGAGGCCGCGCTCGGCCGATTTGGAGATAAACCTGTTCAAGGCCGCGATTCTTCCCGTGAGTCGCCGGACCTCTTTTTTGTTTGACGGTTCCGCATGGCCAGACGGCTATTGTTTTGTCCGGGTTGGCCCCGAGGCCTTCGGTCCGACGACATACCCCAACATTTTTCCCCGCCGACTCCAAAGACACATTTTTCGGGTTTAGTTTTAATCCGGCCTCCCTAAGGTTTGCAAAGGTTTCCTTGAGATCTTCTAGATGGTTCTCCGGCTCTTTGCTTACTACGGCAATGTCATCTACGTAGGCTATGATGTTTCTCTCGCAACGAGACCGTAGTACGGCTTGCACCATTCTTGCGAAGGTTGACCCTGCGTTCTTGAGCCCCTCAGGCATTCGCACAAAGCAGTAGGTGCCAGTTGGGATAATGAAACTTGTCTTTTCCTCATCTTCCTTCCTGAGCCAGACCTAATGATATCCTGAAAAATAGTCCAGGAGAGAGAATCTTTTGCACCCGGCGGCCTTATCAACTGAGGCGCCTATTCTTGGTAGCGGGAATGGGTATTTTTTGCATGCTTTGTTCAGGTCAGTGAAGTCGATGCACATTCGCATTTTACCATTCTTCTTTGGGACAAGCACCACATTTGCTAGCCATTCTGAGTATTTGACCTCTCGTATGACATTGGCATCCAATAATCTCTGCACCTCCGCCTTGGCGGCCAAAGTTCATTCCTCTAACATTTTCCCTTGCCTTTGCTTCCTTGGCTTGATGTTTTCATTCAAATCTAGAGTGTGCTCGATTATGTCTCTCCCAATTCCCTTAAGGTCTTCTGCTGACCATGCAAAGACATCTCTGTTCTTGGACAAAAGGCTAAGCAATTCTCTTCATTCCTCTTCTGCTAGATTTGCTCCGATTGTGACCTTCCTGTTTGGCACTGCCTCGTCGAGTGGCACTGTTATCTTGTCCTCCTGATCTTTCATGTCCGTTTTTCCCCCGGGCATATCTGGTGGCTCATCTGATGCTACTGTGTTTATGTTCCTGTGAGCCTTGTATATTGCTCTCTCTATGTTTCTGGCTTCTTTCTGGCTTCCTCGAACCATGATGATTCCATGCAGTGCTGTGAAAGGTCAAGATGGCGGACTAGAGGGGGTGAATAGTCCTTTTTAAAACTAATCGCTCCGGCTAACTGATATAAGTGCGGAATTAAATCTATCGGCCTAACCAAGACTTTCACCCCTCTATCTATGTCTCTAGATGCACCTTGTAAAAGATCCTAAACAAGAAGACAAGGTGCCAATCTAGCTAGTGCACACTAAACAAGTCTAGCTTGCAAGGTCACACAAACCTAAGCAACTAGTACTTTAGCAACCGGGTGTGCACCTACACAATTCTAATGAGCAAAAGCACAAAGCCAACCTAAGCTCACTAGATGCTCATGGACAAAGCTACACAAGCCAAACCCAAGAGCTCAATCTTACTTAACTACACAAGCTAAGCAAGGCAACTTACTCTACTTCTAGCTACACAAGCAAGAAGGTGATTAACAAGCTACTCAAGCTAACTAACCACAAGAGCAACTACACAAGCTATACAAGAATGTAAGAAAAGTAAATACAAAGCTTGTGAAAGAGATTGCAAACCACCGCGAAGTGTGGACACAAGATGACTCGGCGATTTTTCACCAGGTTCACTTGGTTGCCCCAAGTACGTCCTGTTGTGTTGACCAACACCTTCGGTGGTTCCTCCGGTCTTTTCACCTAGATGGTTCTTCGGTGTGACCCTCAAGTCACTTGCCCCTCAAGGCATCGCAAGACACCACTCTCAAGTGAGCCCCTCAAGGCACCGAGCAAACCCACACACGCAAGGGTGGTAACTCAATGACACGCGCAATCCAATAGGGCTACTCTTCGTGATCCCCGCGAGGTGAGTACCGACCTCTCACAATCTCTTCTCCGGAGCACCGTATCTTCACGCGTGCTACCACGGAGCCTCTTGCCACCAAGCCGTCTAGGAGGTGGCAACCTCCAAGAGTAACAAGCTCTCCCGCTTGCAACACAACCACCTAGTGCCACAAATGCAATCTCACAAAGCACTCGCACTATAATCGCTCTTCTCACACTATCGGATGGTCACTACCAAGCATATGTGAGTAGAAGGGCTTCCAAGCACCACAACACAAGCTACCAAAGCTTGGGCGTGCTCGGCAACCGGCCACGCCGGCCAAGACATCTATTTATAGCCCCAAGGGCCAAACTAGCCGTTGCCACCTCGGGCAACTCCACAAAGACACGCCGAACGCGTCCGAGCAAGCCGCCGGACGCGTCCGACGCTCCTCCGCGCTCCACGTGTCCACCGGATTGAAACTAGCCGTTGCCACGCAACGGCTCTTTCATCTCTCGCGAAAGCCATGCGCGGACGCGTCCGCCGCGGGCCGCCGGACGCGTCCGGCGCCAGCCCCGCGCTGCCCCCGACGACCGATCATGGCGCTGCGGCAACCGCGTGCTGCCACGTCGGCGTCCGGCGCGGGCGTCCGGCGCCGCTAACGCGCGTCCGGCGCGCCCGCGTCCCGACGTACCGGCCGAAACTCAAAAGTTTCAGGCGCGTCCGCCGGCCGCCGGACGCACGGCCGGCGTCCGCCGCCCGCTTCGCCCGCTAGCTAGCACCACGCTAAGACTCGGCATGCGCCGGACGCTGCACAGTGAACACGCCGCGTCCGGCGCTCGGCAACGCGGAGCCACCAACCTGAGCCAGCTAACACGCGCCGGACGCGTCCGGCGCCAGCCCCGCGTCCGGCGCTACAAAAACTTCGTTTTTCAGCCCGTCGTGACGCCAACTTCTCCGTCATTCTATCCAACAAGTATACCAACTTGACCACCATAGATAGCATGTTTCCAACAACAATTTGCATCCGGCGCAATGGAAAATATGCCTCCAATTTTCCCGAAAGCGCCGAATCCCGCCTCGCAAGCTCGGCGGGAGGGAGAGAGGGACCCAAGCCCAACTCAACCCTACAAACCACAAATATATTCGCCACCTTTGTAAATGTGCCAACACCACCAAGTGTACACCTCCATGTGCTTGTGTGTTAGCATTTTCACAATCATTTTCAAAGGATTTTCTCTTCAACTCACAACGCCACTCGATCCTAGCACATCGCAATGTTAGATCGCTCAAGTGGCACTAGATGACCGATATGCAAACAAGATTACCCCTCTTGATAGTACGGCCATCTATCCTAAATCCGGTCAAGTACTTCTCTACTCAACCTTAGACCGGTGAAATGAAATGCCCTAGGTTATACCTTTGCCTTGTGCATTTCCATCTCCACCGTGATCCTCCATTGTGCCAATGCACCGCATGCACGACACGATCACTAAATGATATGATCCACTTCATATCATCATGTGACACTCTTGGTCCATCGATCTTGACCTCACTTGCTCTTCACCGTTGCGTCGGTCCATCGGCGCCAAGTTTTGCCCAAGCTTCACCATCGCATGGTCCTTCGCTTCGCAGCCTCAACTTGCCCTGCACACTTGCAACCGGTCCATCAAGCCAAGCCTCATCTTGATCTTCACCTCTTGGTCACATGACTCCATGTCATGTCTCATTTGCAATGAGCTCCTCCATCAACTCATGTGTTGAGCCTCTCAACATCTCCAAGCCATCTCCACCATGGCATATGTTGCTCACACACATGTACCGCGTGAACTAACTCCCGTGTATCTCAACCATCACACATGTTAGTCCACCTAAAGTTGTCACTCAATTATCAAAACCAAACAAGGGCCTTTCAATCTCCCCCTTTTTGGTAATTGATGACAACTCTACAAAGATATGGAATTTAAGAATATTTGGACTCTATGCCACTTATCCAACATTTAAGCTCAATGTCATGATTTAGATAAGTACCACAAAGTCAACTTGGTAGTGATAGCTCCCCCTACATGTGTGCTCAAATGGTTTGGTTTCAAGCTTGCACACATGCATAAATATGGAAATTTTGGGAGAGTTAGCACTACTAAGTGATGCTAAGGTATATAGGATAAACCTTTGAAGCGTGATACCAATCGGAGTTGCACCATTGAAGTTCATCCTTAGCATCATAGTTAGCTAGATATCACATGAAACAAAACACTAGATACCTCATGAGATCAATATTATAAGCAAGGTTCTAGTACCATTTGTAAAGCACATGTGACTAGCTAAACCATCCTATACATGCTAGTTTTTCAAATCATCAATCAAGTTCTATAACTAGCATTCACCACACAAGCATTGCATATTGAAATATAAGAACTTATGCAAATGCAAGCAAGCACATGAATATGCACATCTCAAATGCAATCAAACAAGTTCATGAGCTTGCTCCCTACTTGTGTGCTTCTCTTAATCAGAATTTTTTATCCTCCTCCATTCTTTAATGTTGCTCCCTCTTGATCCATGTCCATTTTCTACTCCCCTTTGTATGCTTCTTTTGTTCCATATTTCTCCCCTTTGTATGCTTCTTCGCATTCTCCCCTTTGTATGCTTCTTCGCATATCTTTGTACAATTCTCTCCCCTTTGTCATCAATGACCATAAAGGTATGCAGCAATACCACTTGAAGATACCACATGTAAGAAAAATTCTCTTGATGCAAAGGATTGGAACTAGGGGTTGATGGTTGAGTCTTGAATCTTCATTTTTGATGGACAACACCATATGTTGGAATGACACCACTTGTAAAATCCACATGTAGTTGCAAGGAATCCACTTGTAACTATGCATTGGGCACTCCCCTTTGTCATAGCACCAAAGATACTACATGTAGGTCACTTGAAGTTTCTTTGTCTCTAATACCGATGAAGTGGGGCTCCTCCCCCTATGACAAAGCATGAGTCAAACCAATCAGAACACTTTCTTGTCGGTGAGGGTAGCTTCTCTTGATTTGAATTGATCACTTTAAAGTTGAGGATCACTTGTGGAACCATCATCTTGATGTACTAGATATCACTTGAATGAAAATCATGTGTACCATACCACTTGTAGGGACACCACTTGTAAAGATAGTGATAAACTAGACATTTCTTACAAGAACTAGCATAATGGTAACCACTTGTTGGATTTGTCATGAATAACCAATTCTTGAACTTGAAAACTTTCATGAGCTTCTTTCTCTTTGGCTTGAACTAATATGAATCACTTATAAGCGTTCAAGTCCGGTTTGAACCAATGACAAGCTTCTTCACACCTTACTAGAAGGGTTATCTTGCCAATGTTGTACTTGAAACTTATATGCAATTCAAACTAGATCAAGTACTTGGGTTCACTAGCTCATGAACAAACTCATACTCATACCACTAGATAAATCAAACAATCAAGCAATAGTGGTAGACTATGAATTTAAAACATTTCATTGTTATGCATGATCCTAATAAGCATGTACTATATGCACTAACTGCATACTAGTAAGGGATGAAATGATCATGCACAATACAATGATACCTTTGCTATGTTGGAGTAAGGATAGTCACATAGATTCCAATTTCATTACTCCAATAGCAATGTGAAGTCCATTTATAAGCTTGATGAAGCCAAAAGATACCATGATTGAACATTATGCTTTATCCATGTGAAATGATAACCACTTATGATCAAGTGCACTTTCTTGTTGTGGTTGGCTTGCTTCTTTTCTTGACTCTTGCTTGCATGAGAGAATACCACTTGAATGGGTACCATTTGTATACCACTTGGATTATTTCTTGACTTGTCATGTATTGCTCTCTATTTTGGGTGTTGCTTGCTTTCTTGATCAACCCTTTTGATTGCTTCAACCGAGTATCTCCAATAATCTTTAGATCACCATTTCTATGTTAGCCGACCAAGTATCCCACTTGGTTTAGCCACTCATGGGTGGCAAGCCCCCTGCAAGGGAGAAGTGATCTCTCATCATGAACTATCCTCGACACTCACTTGAATTGTCTTTGTTGATTGATCCTTGGACTTCTTATGATGACTAACTTGAAATCTTCTTTAAGTCCTTTTCTTTCTTGTTTAAATTCTTTTCTTTCCACCAAATGATCTTCAATTTGTCACTCGAACTTAAACTTCATCTTCATCTTGAGTTTGATCTTGATCTTCGATTTCAGTACCAAATAGTGTAACAAATACACTTCACAATCAAATGACCTTGTACTCATTATTCTTCATGCTTGTAGACCAATTCAAAACCAAACTTAGGTTCCTCAACCACTTGTAAACAAGAAACCAACTTGAGGACCTTTCAATTTGAGTGACTCTTGATATAACCAATGATAGTCACTTTTCTGGCAGATTCTGTACCCTTCAAAGAATAATTCATATCTCCCAATGTACAGCTCCAAATGCCATGAAATTTGGTGGAGATGTGCAACATTGAGTATACCAGCAGCTATAAAAATTTGAGCTTCATTGGCCTTTTAGATTGCTACTAGATTTTACATCTTCACTTACTGTTGCATGCTGAAAACTGCTGCACTATAGCTGACAAGATATGCTCCAAAACTGAAGCAATTCTTATCCAATATTCATGAAATTGGTACAACACATTATACCATAAGTGTAGAGCATGCATACCAAATTTCAAGTCAATCCAATAATATTTGATCCATCAACCTCAGATTTGAACACAGCTTGCTCAGATTTCAGAATTTGGACAGATTTAAGCAATTGAGCTATGCTTCTTCAAATTGAATCAAACTTGATATCAACTTGTTTGAATACCAACACAAGATATATATCCATTCAAACCACTTATTAAGAGTCATCTTGTGATCATATCCAACCAAACCAATCCAAATTTGACTACTAAGCAATTAATCCATTCAAACATCTCATAGCAAGCAACATATGCATATATCCAATTCAATCAACTCATATGCTCCCAAATGAATAGATCAACTAGGAATATACCTTTGATAACTCATGATCATCCATTAGTAAGCTTCAACTCAAATAATTTATAAGCCTTCGAATACCAATTGATTACCACAACTTGATTATTGCACTTGTATGTTGTAGCACATTGGACTTCACTAGTCATGACTTGGCATTGGGAAAGAAATAGTACTAAGCTTCAATACTTGATTCAATCAAATGATAAATGAAATGAACTCAATTGAATCAAGTCTCCAATGCCATGGTACCTACACAATCATCCACTTTTTGATGGTACCCAAACATGTTTGGGTCCTCTCAAGTTAGGAGCCACATACTTAGGCAAAACCTTAGTATGGATAGCGGGATGTTTTGCAATAGAGATCGTAGTGGTACCATTACCATCCTTTCTAAGCATATTATTTGTATCAATTGAAATAGGCTTAGAATTGTTACCTAGGGGACATGAATAAGCCATGTGTCCCCTTTCCCGGCATGAATAACATCTTCTTTTCGCTTGAGCCTTTTCTTCATTGCTCATGTGATGCTTTTCATTGCCTTGCCTCTTTTGAGTTGCTTGAGCCTTCTTCTCAAGCTTGGTAGGACACCCCGAGGCATAGTGTCCCATCTCTCCACACTTGAAGCACTTGATGTGAGCCAAATCTTTCTTCTCTTGATTCTTGCTCATCATCATCTTGGCATCTTGGATAGGAGTTGGATGCCTTGCTCTTCCACCCCTTCTTGTCTTCTTCTTTATCTTCAAGTCACCAACTATGTTATCATGGTTGATCTTGACTTGATCTTGGGGTTTCTTTTCTTGCTCATCTTGTGGCTTTGGTTGAGACTTCTCTTTGTTTGGGCAACTTCTTGCTAGATGTCCCATTTTATTGCATTGAAAGCATATGAAATGAGAGAGCCTTTCTTCTTCTAGCTTCTTCATTTCTTTCTCATACTTTCTCTTGCCCCATTTCTTTCCCTTGATGTTGGTGTTGTTGTAGCGGATGCCATTCATGTTGCCATATCTCTTGTAGCTCTTCAAGAGTTGAGAATGTGTGATCTTTGGCACTTCACTCACCCCAACATTGTCCTTGTTGAAACCAAGGCCACTCTTGTCACCATATCTTCTCTTGTTCTTCAACATGTGTTCAAAGGTGACTTGAGAGTTGTAGCATCTCTCTAGCTTGTTGTTCAAATTCTTCACTTTGCTCTTGAGTCTATTGTTCTCCTTCAAAAGATTAGTCTCACAAGACATAGAAGTTGAACAAGCATATAATTGTGAAGAACATGACATATCAAATAAATCATAGCTAGAGGTGGATACATGCTTCTTCCCTACATCACAAGGGTTAGTCATATGTGATTGATCATTCAACCCAAGTGATGAGCTCTCACTAGTTTTAGTTTGTTCATTGGAAAACTTAGTGAGAAAAGCATGATCTTTCAACAAGTTGTCATGAGTAACACAAAGTTGCTCATGAGTCAATATTAGCACATCATGTGAACAAGTAGTAACATAAAGTAGATGCTTTTGTTGTTCACATGTTGTCTTTAGAAATGAGTTTTCATTTTCAAGATTCATTGTTTTGGATTTCTCATTCTCCAAAGACATGGTCATGCTAGCAAGTCTACTAACAAGCTCATCATATGAGGCATGATCAATCACATTGCAACTTGATACCTTAGTGTCACCTTGTGACATGAAGCAATATGACGATGTTGGAGAGCTTGTAGTAGCAACATCAATTGAGCATGAACCATCATCACCATCAAGTGTGCTTGAGGTAGAATCATCACTTGCATCACTTGAGGCAACATCTTCCATCTTGTCAAGTAAGCTTGAGGTAGATTGATCATCTTCCTCACTGGACCATGAGGTGGAGCAATCCTCCACAACAACCTTGTTATGGTCAACAACCTCATGTGCCACCAACATGGACTCCTCATCATTAACGTCGGAGGCCGCTCCATACTTCTCATTGAGGTATACCCAAATCTCATGAGCAGACTCAAAATCCATGATCTCCTCAAATATGCTATCATCCAAAGATCTATAGAAAATGTTAGTAGCTTGGCAATTGAGAGTGAAGCAATTCTTTTGTGCTTGAGTTTTCCTTTCAATTGCACAAGAGAACCCCACATCTACAATCCACCACAATTGAGGAGTAATAAACTTAAAATTGCATGACATCCAATTTTTCCACCGTGCAAAGTGTGTGCCATCAAAAATGTGTGGACACTCAACATCTAGCCCATAATCCGCCATCCTCTCGGGTCGGTTAAGACCACTAAATGAGAGACCCGGCTCGATACCACTTGAAAGGTCGAGATGGCGGACTAGAGGGGTGAATAGTCCTTTTTAAAACTAATCGCTCCGGCTAACCGATATAAGTGCGGAATTAAATCTATCGACCTAACCAAGACTTTCACCCCTCTATCTATGTCTCTAGATGCACCTTGTAAAAGATCCTAAACAAGAAGACAAGGTGCCAATCTAGCTAGTGCACACTAAACAAGTCTAGCTTGCAAGGTCACACAAACCTAAGCAACTAGTACTTTAGCAACCGGGTGTGCACCTACACAATTCTAATGAGCAAAAGCACAAAGCCAACCTAAGCTCACTAGATGCTCATGGACAAAGCTACACAAGCCAAACCCAAGAGCTCAATCTTACTTAACTACACAAGCTAAGCAAGGCAACTTACTCTACTTCTAGCTACACAAGCAAGAAGGTGATTAACAAGCTACTCAAGCTAACTAACCACAAGAGCAACTACACAAGCTATACAAGAATGTAAGAAAAGTAAATACAAAGCTTGTGAAAGAGATTGCAAACCACCGCGATGTGTGGACACAAGATGACTCGGCGATTTTTCACCAGTTCACTTGGTTGCCCCAAGCTACGTCCTGTTGTGTTGACCAACACCTTCGGTGGTTCCTCCGGTCTTTTCACCTAGATGGTTCTTCGGTGTGACCCTCAAGTCACTTGCCCCTCAAGGCACCGCAAGACACCACTCTCAAGTGAGCCCCTCAAGGCACCGAGCAAACCCACACACGCAAGGGTGGTAACTCAATGACACGCGCAATCCAATAGGGCTACTCTTCGCGATCCCCGCGAGGTGAGTACCGACCTCTCACAATCTCTTCTCCGGAGCACCGTATCTTCACGCGTGCTACCACGGAGCCTCTTGCCACCAAGCCGTCTAGGAGGTGGCAACCTCCAAGAGTAACAAGCTCTCCCGCTTGCAACACAACCACCTAGTGCCACAAATGCAATCTCACAAAGCACTCGCACTATAATCGCTCTTCTCACACTATCGGATGGTCACTACCAAGCATATGTGAGTAGAAGGGCTTCCAAGCACCACAACACAAGCTACCAAAGCTTGGGCGTGCTCAGCAACCGGCCACAGCCGGCCAAGACATCTATTTATAGCCCCAAGGGCCAAACTAGCCGTTGCCACCTCGGGCAACTCCACAGCACACGCCGGACGCGTCCGGAGCAAGCCGCCGGACGCGTCCGACGCTCCTCCGCGCTCCACGTGTCCACTGGGATTGAAACTAGCCGTTGCCACGCAACGGCTCTTTCATCTCTGCTCGAAAGCCATGCGCCGGACGCGTCCGCCGCGGGCCGCCGGACGCGTCCGGCGCTTCAGCCCGCGCGCTCGCCCCAGACGACCGTTGGCGCCGCGGCCAACCGCGTGCTGCCACGTCGGCGTCCGGCGCTCGCCAACGCGCGTCCGGCGCCCGCGTCCGACAGACCGGCTGAAACTCAAAAGTTTCTGGTGCGCGTCCGCCGGCCGCCGGACGCACGGCCCGGCGTCCGTCGCCTTCAGCTCGCCAGCTAGCACCACGCCAAGACTCAGCATGCGCCGGACGCTGCACAGTGAACACGCCGCATCCGACGCCCGCGTTCGTCACGCGTCCGGCGCTCAGCAACGCGGAGCCACCAACCTGAGCCAAGCTAACACGCGTCGGACGCGTCCGGCGCCAAAGCCCTGCGCGTCCGGCGCTACAAAAACTTCGTTTTTCAGCCCGTCGTGACGCCAACTTCTCCGTCATGCTATCCAACAAGTATACCAACTTGACCACCATAGATAGCATGTTTCCAACAACAATTTGCATCCGGCGCAATGGAAAATATGCCTCCAATTTCCCGAAAGCGCCGATCTCCACCGTCATCCTCCATTGTGCCAATGCACCGCATGCACGACACGATCACCAAATGATATGATCCACTTCATATCATCATGTGACACTCTTGGTCCATCGATCTTGACCTCACTTGCTCTTCACCGCTTGCGTCGGTCCATCGGCGCCAAGTCTTGCCCAAGCTTCACCATCGCATGGTCCTTCGCTTCACAAACCTCAACTTGCCCTTCACACTTGCAACCGGTCCATCAAGCCAAGCCTCATCTTGATCTTCACCTCTTGGTCACATGACTCCATGTCATGTCTCATTTGCAATGAGCTCCTCCATCAACTCATGTGTTGAGCCTCTCAACATCTCCAAGCCATCTCCACCATGGCATATGTTGCTCACACACATGTACCTGTGAACTAACTCCTGTGTATCTCAACCATCACACATGTTAGTCCACCTAAAGTTGTCAAGGTAACCCATGTGGATTGCCACATTGAACTTGTTTGCGAATCCTCTTCCTAGGATTGCATTGTATGGGTAGTATATGTCTACTACATCAAAGGTAATGTATTCTGTTCTCGCCATGTCCCCATCTTGAAAGGACACGGGCAGGGAAATTTTTCTGAGCGCGTGAATCTTCCTACCTCCGAATCCTATCAGAGGTGTATCAGGTGGTTGTAACTGAGACCGGCTGAGTTTCATTTGATCAAACACACTTGCGAAGATGATGTCTGCCGAACTCCCAGAGTCAACTAGTATTCTGTTTATTTCCCATCCTGCAATGTTTGCTTTTATGACCATCGTATCGGTGTGAGGGTAACTCTCCAATCGGAGGTCCTCTTCTGAAAAACTGACTTGGGCCTTAGACCACTCTGCTGTTCGGTGTGCTCCCTGCACAGCCACATTATTCACCAATCGGAGGTGATCTTTTTTCTGTTTCTTTGTTTCGAACTCCATCGCTGAGCCTCCGGCTATCAGTAGTATCATTCCTATTGTGGGCAGAGCAGAATGAGGGTTCATCTGATTCTCAACTGGAGGTTCAGCCTTTGGCATGGTACTGGGGCAGGTGACCTGCTGTGAAGGTGCTGGTAGGGCCTCAAATTGCCTTTGCTGCGGAGGCGGAGGTAATGCCGCGTACTGCTTTTGTTGCTGATGATGTGACGGCCGAGGTGTCTCTATCATAGATATTTGTGGAGGTCGAGTGTTGATGTATGTGACCGCACTCTCTGTTCTGACGGGCGCTTGGTTACTGTACTGAGACATTTGGTACTGCACAGGCCGCCATGCTGGCAGGGACGATGGGTAATACTGTTGTGCGACATTCTGCTGAGGGAAAGCGCTGTTAGTGTACCCTGGGTAGCTTGGGTTGTACTGCTGATGGTATTGCGGAGTGAAGGTGTGATTCACTTGTCTGGATAGTTCCTGAGCAGGTGGAGGCGGCTGTTGCTTGCTCTTCATCCGATCTATTGTTTCTTTGGTTTCTGGGCATTCCTTGGTGCTATGCCCCTTTTCTTCCCCATGGAAAATACAATAATGCCTTCTCGGTTTCTGGTTCTTATTCCAGTTCTTTGACTTGCTCTTGTTGAAACTTTGATTGTTCTGGGCCTTCGTATCTTGACCATTTCCTGGCTCCTTGTCTGCCGAACGCTGAGGCTGGCCGTTTTGCACATTAAAGACTTGTCTTTGCTGAGAATTCTGTTTGTCACAGGACCTGTTGTCTCTATTGCTGTTCCTGCCGGAATAACTTTTGCTCTGGCCTTCGCCTTCATCCAGTCTTTTCCGGAGATCGTTGTCTGATCTGCAGTATTTCTCGAATTCTTCATGCAATGTTTCCATAGTGGCTGGCTTTTCCCTCGCTAAGTGGCTTGCGAAGGGTCCGATGCGGAGACCTTTGATTGCTGCCTCTATTGCGACGCTGTTCGGCACATCTGGCGCCTTTGCCCTGAGGTGTAAGAATCTCTGGAAGTAATCCCTTAGCGGCTCCCCCTTGTCATGTTTGTTGCTGAACAAGTCCGCCGACGACAATGACTCACTTGAGAAACCTTTGAAATTGGCTATTATCTTATCCCTCGGTTCTCCCATGAGTAGATTGTGGCTTGGGCTTCGATGGAGTACCATGTCGGTGCATCGCCCTCTCGCGGCGATGACGAAGGATTTGGCTAGGACACCGCCGTTTCCTCCCGCGGAGGCTACTGCTGCCTCAAAACTCATCAGGAATTGCCGTGGAACTGTTTTTCCATTGTACCTAGGCAGGACCATGGGCTTGTAGCCCGGAGGCCATGGTGCTTTCTGAAGGCCTTCTGACAGTGGGGATTTCGGGTCGAACGTCCTTTGGTAGATCATGATCTGAGGTATTTCTGTTGCCAGGACTCCAGTGGGTGTTGTGGCCATGTATTGGCTGAATTTGGGGTTGTCGTGGCATTGTTTTGATGCATTGCTACGGGTTGCATGCTCTGGATCTCCGCTTGCAGTATTGCCATTTGCTGCCTTATCTCCTCTGCTTGCTGGGAGGTGTGCATCGCCCTGTGTGTAGCTGCTTGCTCAGTTCTCAGCCTGTCTCGTTCTGCTTCCATGCGTTCCATTTCGGCCCTCAGCCGACTTACCTCATTTTCCTGGTGTTGGTCACCGGCCTGGTTTGTCGGCGGTGGTTCATCTTCGCCGTGGTCATCGTCGTTCTCTTCACCTTCGGTTGCCTGCTCGGAGGCATACGTGCTTCAGGCGGACCTCCGCGATCTGCCCCTTCGCGGTGGTTCAGGTACCTCTGCAGGTGCCTCCGCCTCGGCGGCGGCACGCTTTCGTCGAGCGGCGGCGGCCGCTATTTGTTTTCTTGTTGGCATCTGTGAGTGATATCCTCGGCCAGACACACGGGTGGGCGCCAACTGTTGGAACACGGTTCCAGCAGGTTTTGTATTAACTCGTAACACAGTTACAAAGCTAGAGTGTGAAGAAGGGAAGCTCTTCCACTCCAAGAGTCACCACTTTACAACAGGGGCTGGGGGGCTCCATATATAGCCAGCCCAGCTCCCAAATATAAAAAGACATTACAACCCCAAAGGGGAAATAGGGAAACCCTAATCCTACGACCCTTCCAGGTGGGGCTGGCAGGGGCAAGGTCGTCCATTGGAGTACTCAGTGGCTCATGGGCTTCCTGGGCCTGCCAAGCATTCTACGTCCTCCTTGCTCCCGGGCTGTTGGTGGGGCGTCTTCCATGGGCCAGATGCCTCAGTGCCGGCCGGTAGCCTTCGCCATCATCCCGATATCTCCGCCCTGAGGTCTCCGGCTCGATGCCTCCGACGGAGACCGGGGTCTTCGTCTCCGGCCCGGTGTCTCCGCCTCAGTCTCCGGCCCGATGCCTCCGCTTGGGGGACTAAGGTCTTCATCGCCGTCCCGGTATCTCCGCCTGCCGATCGGAGGTACTGCGACGCACCGGTCGGCGTGGTCTCCTATCATTTCTGCACAACAGGCTAAAGCGAGTATAACAAAATAGGATAAATTGGGGGTCAGTCGTCCGTGAGCATGTGCCATGTCTCCGCTGCCGAGATGCCTTTTCCCAACACACAGCCGGCCCATTAAGGCCCATTAAATCATGAAGGTCGAAAAATATACTAAACGCACTCAAATTTGAAAAATTTTGACATCATTGGATTCTATAAACCATGAAGTATTTTTAGGAATTTTTTTAGCATTTTTTAAAAAAATAAATTTGAATTTTGAAAAAAACGCTCAAACCGAGCGGTAAACCGCTCAAACACTACTCGAAACTTGAAATTCCTCACGGTGCACTACCGTCGGGGAAAATAAAAATATTTTTATAAAAATGTACGTACTTTTATAAAAACTAAAAATATCACCATGAAATTTCTTATGGTGCACTTACCGTCGGGAAAATAAAAACACCGTCGGGCTCGGCTCGACAGGTAATTCTAGTTTTGCCCGAGGTTCGTCGGGGTATTTCAAGTTTCCAGTAGTGAAACCGAGCGGTTACCGGACCAAACCGCTCGGTATACCGGCCGCCGACCGAACCACTGCGGACTTTGAATTCAAATTCAAAATCGTCCAGTTTCCGGCCGGTTACCGGTAAACCGCTCCGGTAAACCAGAACCGGAGGACGTCGGTTTTGGGCGACCGGTCAGTAATAAAAACCTTACTACCAACATATCGTCAAAAGTGCAATCCTTGCTTCGTATACCAGCAAATTATTAAATAAGCTGCTAGCTAGTCGAGTCTAGCTTTAGCAGTGTCACATCAGCTAATCCAATGGATTGGTAGAGTAGTTTCTAGGTTTGGAAGTGGAACTAACTAGCGCTACAACTAGTCAACTACATATGCGAGGAAAAAAAATAAAGGACAGGGAACAAAAAGACAAGACATGCATGTTTATTTATACGTAACTTACGGATCACGAGTCATTAGCTTGGTGATGTAGAGAGTTACCTCTGGAAACACTTAAATGCAAGTCGTCGTCGTCGTTTATCGCTGCTCCATTTGTTTTTTTTTTTTAAGGAACTAGAGGGACCACGGTCCCTGCAGGCAATTTATTAAAAAAGAAAGGGTAAACCACAGTTTAAGATACGAGCCAACAACCAAAAAACAAAAAGAAAAAGGAAAAGAAGTATATATCTTTTGGTTCCTATATGTGTAAAGTTATCATTTAGCACCATATGAAACACATGTATACATATGCAGCTAGGGAGAGTCAGCTCCGGAAAAACTTTGAATGCAATGTGTAAGTCGTCTAGCTAAGGCATGCAGCTGAATGCATCTTTTCTTCTGTGCAAAGTTAGAAGAGGTAGCTTGCTGGGATTCTACTCTTTTTTTCGTCGTCCTCTGGCTAGCTAGTGTGGTGTATATGAAGAGAGACGATGCACAAGCACAACTCAGCATTCATGTCTTTGAGCTAGTTGTAGCCTCTAGTAATACGTAGTTGCCGGAGATGTGTTGACATTATTGTGAATAATCTGCTGCAAGCGCTCGATCAAGTAGTACACACACCTTGTGTTTGATGAAACTCATTATATTCATTCATATTGTTTTTTATTTAAATTTTAATGATTACATGCATGCATATTGTTTGTGATGTAGCAACTGCATGCATTTGTTTATGTGCTCTGCTTCATTCTGATCGAACTGGATTATATATGAGTAGGGGGGAGGATATAATGAAACTACATCTGATCCTGACGGTGTTGCCAGCGGTGGCATTCGGGTTCTTCATCGGCGTTTCCTTTCCTGTACAAATATTAATAGCATCAAAGGTAACCTACTATGTACTAGTTTGGAAGATAATAACCATTTGATCTTAGCTTGTATACCTATGTAAATTTGTAATCATCTGATGAAGAAATGAAATACGACGATCCACAATTTTGGATATAAACATTGCAGCTTCAGTGTTACGTGTTGCCTTGGAGTGGTGGTGGTGCTGATCATGCCAACTCCACTACTTTCAGTGCCATCAACGTACTAGGTAGTAGCAACAAAGCAGCAGGTGAAGAAGGGACTGCCACTACTACTCCTGTCCTGCAGCCAAATGCCACTTCAGAGGTACACCAATTCGTCTCAGAAACTTGTGAATGTATATATATGATCGATGATCATTCAGTTCGTTTCTGTCATGTCTCATATGTATATGTGCTCTAGATTACAGCAGGGCCGAAAGGCGCGGAGAGGCTACCACCAAACATCGTTGTTTCGGAGTCTGATCTTCACATGCGCCGGCTCTGGGGAAACCCGCGAGATGTACGCTCTCGTACCATCACCAACTCATAATCCTTCCCTTGGACATGGTGATCTGTTAATTAGTTTGTGTGCTAACCAAATGAACATGCATGAACGATGGAGCAGGACACGCCTGTTCGCAAGTACCTGTTGACGATGACAGTAGGTTACTCTGAGAAAGACAATGTCAACGCTACTGTTCACAAGGTGCGTGTGTTGCCTTAATTTCTGAATCACCCAAACTGATGGATAATAACTTGTCTGAACGTATCGTCTGATGATGATATATCGATCTCGTATGTGCAAAGCAGTTCTCCGACAACTTCGACGTGATGCTGTTCCACTACGACGGCAAGACGACGGAGTGGGACGACGACTTCGCGTGGTCGAAGAACGCCACCCACGTGAGCGCCAGGAAACAGGCGAAATGGTGGTTCGCCAAGCGGTTCCTGCACCCCAGCATCGTGGCGCCCTACGACTACATCTTCCTGTGGGACGAGGACCTGGACACCACCTTCTTCGACGCCGACGAGTACGTGCGCATCATCAAGAAGCACGGGCTGGAGATCTCGCAGCCGGGGCTGGACGCCACCAGGGGGAAGACGTCGTACGAGCTCCTCATCCGGAGGAGCAACGACACCGGCGAGGTCCACAAGAACACCAATGAGGGTGGTCCGCCCGGGAAATGCCCCGACGTGCACCAGCGGCCCTGCAGCGGCTTCGTGGAGGTGATGGCGCCCGTGTTCAGCAGGGAGGCCTGGGCGTGCTTGTGGCACATGGTGCAGAACGACCTCGTCCATGGCTGGGGGCTCGACTACAACTTCTGGAGGTGCATGGAGGACCCCGAGGAAAGGATCGGCGTCGTGGACGCGCAGTACGTGGCTCACCGCGCCAAGCCCACGCTGAACCGGCAGGGCAACCCGGAGACGGGCGGCAGCGGCGATGTCAGGGCCCGGTCATGGCAAGAGTGGGGCGTCTTCAAATCTAGAATGATCCTTGCTGAGAGGGCTCAGAAGGCAGCACTTGCACCGCCCCGACCAAAATAATTAGAGTAACCATGGAGGAGCAGCAGCAGCAGCAGCATGTCATCTTGCATAATGCATTGTGTCCATCGACTAAAACTTTACCCTTCGATGATCCTCCAGAAGTTTTTTTTGCCTGAAATCGTGCGCTGCACGTGCTTTATTAAGAGAAGTGGGAATAAAAATACACTACCGGTTTGCTTAACGGCGAGTTGCCATAAGCCGCACGGGTTGAACGATAACAATGATCACAGACTTGAACGGTGCAGTTTACAGTGGTGTACTAAGGAATAAAACTATTGTACGACTAACTGGACGTGTATGGAAAATCAGTCCTCGTGCATTTCTTCAGGCCCCCCAAAGTCCCCATCCAGCGACCGCGCAAGGGGAACAATACACTCATAGCTTCCCGCCTTGTAGTAGGGGACATCTCGGCGAATGCTTTGTGGAACTCGATGTCGTCTGTGGGATCCGGCGTATTAGAATCCATCTGACCAGGCTTCCACTTGTTCAGCAGGACGCGCTTCGCCTGCTTCTCCGGATTCGGATCATGAAAAGTTATGGTTTTAATTAATAAACTGGAATAGATATCCAAACATATATCGATGAAGATGTCCTAAATTTGAACAGAAATGTTTCTTCGCACTCGCCTGGTATGGTGGTTATTCGTCACTCACCTTCCTCGTCTGGTTTCCACACAAGGGATCCATGGCTGTTCGATTCACTCGTGCTCGCTTCCACCGTAGATGGAGAAGAAGAGGCAACGTTGTCCTCCCCGATGGCCACCCCACCCTTTCTTCCCCAACTCCCATGGGCTTAGAAGGGGCCGGCCGGGGAAGATAGGCTGGCCACGTGGTGGGGGCGGTGGTCGGTGATTAGTGGCCCTAGCGGGCCGAGAGGAGCATGGGAGCTCCATGGCCGAGCTCTATATATGGTCGTGTCGGACCAGGTCACCAGAGCTCCATGGCCAAGCCAGGTCAGGGCGCGGCAATGGAAGATCGGTAGCCACCAAGGGGACGCTAGGGTTGCACCGAAGCTCTGCGCATAGCCTTAGTGCTCCGTGGACCGCGACATGGTGGTGGGAAGCGGGGCGGGGGTCGAGGACGAGATGGAGGAGTGGGGTGTGAGGACGAGGATGTGGTGCGTGCGAGGACGAGGTGGAGGAGTGGTGCCGAGAGCTCCGCGGTTGGACGTGCGAGGATGAGGGGGAGGGGCGCACTGCAGGGGGAGAAGACGAATGATGATTTTTGCTAACCATTAGTCATCCGACGAGGAGACCTACCCAAATTTTAAACTATATGGATTTGTTCTCAAATAAAGTTTACTTCACAAACATGAAATGAACTCCTCTCCTTTGATTTCATCGAGGGGCTCCATCGTTCGGTACCACTGTGCTAGATTCAAAGGCGGAGCCACGAGTTATATAGCATATAAAGATTATGTAAATAAAAAACAAACACAACTATTATGAACACTAAAAGACTAGAAACAAAGACAGACAAGATCAACATAACTCTAATGTACCACGAATATATAGATAACATTTTTGGAATAAAAGAAGTTATGACTTTATTATAGAGTAAAGTAGTTTTTTTAACAATTTTGATAAAAATACAGAACCACCTTTTGCAAACAATTAGATGGCCAAATATGTTTGCTATAGATAGCTTGATGGTCAAAGAATCAAAGATCCTTGGTTTTTTTAGTTGCATGGCAAAAAAAAAACGAGCTCGTGGACAGTAGCAGAACGGTCAAGAAATGGATTCTCCCTTCTAATAAACGGTCACTATTATTTTGTGTCAAATGAGCTATGAAATGTTGTTGAAAAAAGGTTAAAGACGTGGTTAATTAGCCAAACTGTTTGCATGTATAACCTTACAAAGACAGAAATAAAACTTTGCGAGTATACTAACTATATAAAGACTGAGTAGCACTGGGGTTGTCATTGTTATATAGGGCTAGCTGGTGTGTATTGTGATGCTCAAAAGGATTATAATGTGCTTAACTGCGCTCTATAGCATTGACAACCTTGTAAGTTTATTTATGTTATACTAGAACGGTTAAGCAACATGATGGCTGGAGTCGTATGCCATTATCCTCAGATACTTGCGTAAACATGTGCTAATTACCATAGAAGAAACATTATCTTATTAAAAGTCTAAATCTAGTTATTCAACTTTTTTACGCTAATTACTACAAAATTTTGTTTAAAATTCTTGGCTAAAACTTGTAGAGTTCGAAAAATTAGAAAAAATCAAACCAATCACACTGGTGGATATATTATATATATTGTTAGAAAAAAAGAAGGTGCTTGCAGCAAGTTGCAAGTCATACTTGGTATATCAGCAAAGGCACGACTCGGTAGTAAACGTTGAATGCATGAGTCGATGCTGTCTAATTTATGGCCACTAGGAATTAATAATATTGCTAATACAATGATATGTAGCATAAATGTTATTATAGTATATATGTGGCTGGAATAATGGTAATTAGCGCGCTACAGTTTTACTTACCGTTAATGTTACGATTAGGATGAGTCTTGAACCGGAAGAAAAGGTGCTTTGTTGACTCTGCTACTTGCTTCAGAATAATTGGCAAGCCTGCAGTTGTTTACTGCACTGCATCCATGCCAATAGCTGCTTGCCAGTTTTCAGTCAGATGAACGATTCATTTCGTAAGAAAAACAAAATCCTTCTGCTTGCCATTGTTGTATTGCCGATTTTCAGTCAGATGAACAAGCACATGCATGTAGTACTACAGCAGAGGTGAGAATGAAAGGAAGACTGATCCTGGCGGCGTCATCTGCGGCGGCGCTTGGATTCTTCATCGGCATTTCCTTTTCTGTACAGACGACATCAGAGGTGATGCTAGTATAGTAGTAACAATTCGGCACATCTGCATTTGCTGATCAAATTGAAATCTCGGCCATCTTTAACTCTTTCTGAACAAACATTGCATGGCCCGGCCCTGCATGAACAGGCAGTGCAGTGTGGCACATTCCCTCATAGAATTGGCGACCCCGATGCCAACGACAAGCTAGGCAGATTCTGGGGTTCGCTCAGAACTGCAGAGGTGAGCTCTTCTTCCCAGCGGACAAACGCCACTTCGTCAGAACCAGAGGTACGTACAGCTTTGCACTTGTGAATGGTTCAGTTGCCTGCCGCACTCGATTGAGATTTTACTCAGTTACATGGCGTTCCTCTCTCTGATCTTGTTGCTGCAGAATCAGAATGATGTTGCGCGTAAGACGATTCCCAAAGCCGCGGAGAGGCTACCGTCAGACATCGTAGTTTCAGAGTCTGATCTCCACATGCGTCGCATCTGGGGAAACCCGCGTGAGGTCTCTCGCCGGCCGCCGCTCTCTCATCGATCCTTTGATTCCTTCGTTCGCCATTGTTAACTGGCCTCAAACTGCTCTTATTCTGTGAACGCGCGTTAATCAATCCTGTCGTGTCTGAAAGTAAATTGTTGTTGCTGGTGCAGGACACGGCCGCCGGCAAGTACCTGTTGGCGCTGACGGTAGGGTACACTGAGAAGGCCAACGTGAACGCCACCGTCCATAAGTTCTCCGACAAGTTCGACATAATTCTCTTCCACTACGACGGCAAGACGACGGAGTGGGACGCCGACTTCGCGTGGTCATCCAAGAACGCCATCCACGTGAGCGCCAGGAAGCAGGCGAAATGGTGGTTCGCCACCCAAGCGTCGTGGCGCCCTACGACTACGTCTTCCTGTGGGACGAGGACCTGGACGCCGCCTCCTTCGACGCCGACGAGTACGTGCGCATCATCACCAAGCACGGGCTGGAGATCTCGCAGCCGGCGCTGGACATCGCCACGGGGGGTCTGCACACGTACGACGTCACCGTGCGGAGGACTGGCGGCAACGGCAGCGAGGTGCACCGCAGCAGCTGCGGCCCCGGAGAGGAGCGGCGGCGGCCGTGCAGCGGGTTCGTGGAGGTGATGGCGCCCGTGTTCGCGCGCGAGGCGTGGGCGTGCGTGTGGCACATGGTGCAGAACGACCTCGTCCATGGCTGGGGGCTCGACTGGAACTTCTGGAGGTGCGTGGAGGATCCGGAGGCGCACGTCGGGGTGGTGGACTCGCAGTTCGTCGTGCACCGCGGCGTTCCCACGCTGCTCGCCCAGGGCAGCAAGGCGGAGGACGGCGGCGGGGGCGGGGTCAGGGAGCGTCAGTGGGCCGAGTTCCACGCATTCACCTGGAGACTGCAGGACGCTGAAGAGAAGGCCCACCAGGTCGCTCTGCCTTCTGTTAACATCGAAGAGGCCCAGGCCCAGGCCCAGGCAGAGGCAGCACCACCACAAGATGGATGATCTATATCTGCTCAAAAAAAAAAAAATGGATGATCAAGGTTTATTATTATTTTTGTGATGGGGACGAATGATTCTTTTTTTTAGAAAAATGGAGAAGACTCCGTTGGGATCAAATGAAGCTTCAAACCAAGAAACTTATTTGTTCCCTCTCGATCATCCCAGACCAGTTATGCTTTGCTGCCCAAGGTATGGGAGATGGGAGATATTCCATATTATCCGCAGTGTTACTTCGTCTCTATTCCCGCGCACCTTTCTCCACACACATACCCTACTAACTCTAACCCTATTGTCTCTGCTTCTGGGGGCTGGGGTGGGGGCGACAGTGGTGACAGCCCATCTGTCATCAATGGTGACTTTGGCGGCCCACTTGCTATTGGCATTATCGATGCAACCGGAGGAAGCGATGGCAAGCTGAAGTGCAGCTTGGTCAACGGTGAGCATCTCTAAGAGATTTGCTAAAAGGAATAGCTAAATCCTATAGTTTAGTAATTTTGTAAACTACAAAACTCTTTAAAAAAACAAGAGTTCTACAAGAGACATGCTATTTCTCTTTTGCTATATTAGAAAGATGCCACATCACCTAACTACTAGCTGATTCCCACCGCTCGAAGCCTCGGACCTATTCCTCGCGCGTGAATAGTTTTACGCATGGACTCATCCCGCGGCGGCGTCCTGGCAGATCTGGGGCTTCCCATAAATAGGACTCGGAGGCTCTGATCGATCCTGTGCTTCCCGGCGGCGACGTACGTGTCCTGCCCAGGCTTCCGATCCAGCACCAAGACCAGAGGCGGTCATCTTGCCAACGACGGGCTGCTGCTACTGTAATTCTGACTCATCATCACATATATTCATCTTTGCTTGAGATATTTGATTAGGTCACGTATCAGATGAGTAGAATGAGACTTCATTATGTGTATAGGAAATAATTATCGGCATCTTAATTTTTAATCGTCGTGTAGGCGCTCAAGTCCATAATGGAGATTGAAGATGTAATTAATGAGATGATGGTGGATTCATCGTCGTCCTCGTTGTCTTCAGATGATGATGATGAACTCTATGTTGCGGCAGCAGACATAGTACTGCCAGATCTTGTGAATTCAGCAGGCCATGGTGGTTCTGTAAAGGGACATCGCGTTGTGGATTGTGATAGGCAGTTGGGGCACGACCGATTGTATTAAGATTATTTCTCAGAGAATCCTACATATGGGCCAAGCTATTTTAGACGCAGGTTAATTTTCTCATAGTTTGTTGAATTATGTTTATTTCATGCATTCAATTGTGGCTAATTTTGTATCGGGTGGCATAGGCTTCGAATGCGGCGTGACGTGTTTGTACGTATAATGAATGCCGTCGAAGAGTATGATGACTATTTCGTGCAGAAGAGGAATGCAGCTGGAACACTAGGACTATCTTGTTTGCAGAAGGTGGTGGCGGCATTTCGGATGTTAGCTTATGGAGTAGCAGCTGATGCTATGGATGACTACGTCCGTATTGGGGAGAGTACTGCTGTAGAAAGTCTTAGAAGGTTTGTCAAAGCTGTTGTCGAGGTATTTGGTCATGAATACTTGAGGTTGCCCAATGAGGATGATACTGCTAGATTACTTGCGATTGGTGAGAGTAGAGGTTTTCCCGGCATGCTTGGTTCCATTGATTGTATGCACTGGACTTGGAAGAACTGTCCTGTTGAATGGCATGTCATGTATGGGGGGGGGGGGGGGACATAAAAAGGAGCCTACAATTTTTCTTGAGGCTGTGGCTTCTAAAGATCTTTGGATTTGGCATGCATTTTTGGGATGCCAGGTTCACACAATGATATAAATGTTCTTCAAAGATCTCCTATATTTGCAAGGCTTGTCAAGGTCAAGGGCCACAGGTAAATTATAACATCAATGGGAATGATTATACCATGGGTTATTACCTAGCAGATGGTATATATCCATCGTGGGCCACATTCGTGAAGACCATACCTGAACCACAGGATAATAAGAACAAATATTTTGCAAAAGCACAAGAAGCCTGTAGGAAGGATGTTGAACGAGCATTTGGGGTTCTACAAGCTCGCTTTGCCATTGTTCGAGCACCAGCACGTGTGTGGGATGAGGATACAATTCAACTTGTCATGACGGCTTGTATCATTATGCACAATATGATTGTTGAAGACGAGGGAGTCGACGAAAACGATTTCAGATATGATGATGTGGGAGAAAAGGTGACTGTGTCACACGCTGAAACACCTGAGTTTGAAGCATTTATGGAGAATTACAAGAAGATCAAGGACAAGGAGACACACACACAGCTTCAAGCTGATCTTATCGAGCACTTGTGGAATAATTTTCCAGATTTATATACAAATAGTATTGTTGACTGAATTCATGTACTATCACGGCATCAAGGCATTCTGCATTAGTTTCTGGGCCAATCTTCTTTGTTTGATTTATTAAAAAGTGTAATAAATTAGTATTTAAGTGAGTACGCCTTGCAATTTATTTGATATATCTTTTACTAGTTCATGGCATTTGTACTACCCCTAACAGTATATACAGAAACATTGTTCATGCATCAACAGATATATGTGATGCTGGAAATGTCAAAAGCAACTCGTTTACAGAATACTATAGATAACAAGGTTCATGCAAGAACAGTAATCAATCCGATATGCTGTGAACTAGAGGAAACCAAATTGTTTCAGAAAACTAGACATGTCTCACACTATATGTCCAAATCTAAAATTTGAAGATCATGGTGCTACTAATTTCCAAGCCGTCTTGCAAGTATTTTCTTTTGTTGATCATCATAGAACTGTTGTTGTCTGGTTGACATGGTGCTCATATCAATATTTATAGTTCTTTCTTCTTCTCGATCTCTCTCGAAATCAAATGTTTCTTTGTCAAGTTTTATCCTTTCTTCTTGCAAGGCAAGGGCTTTTTGGAACATCTCTTGTTTCTTCAACTCCCTCTCCTCTTTCTTCAACTCCCTCTCCTCTTTCTTCAACTCCTTCTCAGCATCCACCTCTTTCTTCTTTGCTAATAAATAATCCAAAGCTTCAATGCTCGAGCGCTGCTTTAATTTCTGCTTTTCCTTCTTAGTCCCTGGAGGCCTCTCCACTGTGGTTGTTGTAGTTTGAGTCTCAGCAACAGTACCAGTGACAGGGTGTAGTGCATCAGTAGAAGGAGTTGAAGTGGCAGTGGTCTTTTGTTTTTTGCTGAAAGGTTTCTGAGGTCCAGTAGCCTGGCGCCTATTTATCCACTTCGAATGGTTTTTGAGCTTTTTCCAGCAATGTATGTACTGGAAAGTCCTGTGTAATTGGTCTTCATTCTTATACATAGTAATGCATTTGCTTGCTGCAATGGGAAACAAATAAAGACGATACATGAGGTTCAGCAAAAACATGTAGGAAATTAGCATGTAAAGGTAGGTCACCTAACCTTGTCATCGACAGATGCACCACTTTGATTTCTGGCCTCTACCCTCGAAACACAATGAGCAAATATGTTGCACTCATGTTGTATACAAGACCATCGACTCATTAGAGAGCTTTGTGTGCGATCAGATTCGAAATCCTTGTGTAAATGAAAGAAATGATGTATTCTTTTCCAGTAGGTATCTTTTGATTGATTGACTCCTCTTATAGGATCCAAACTCACATTTAGCCATGCTGACACCACCATCTCGTCCTCTTTAACAGCGAAATTTTTGGACCTTTTTTTATTTGGTTTGATAGCAGCAGGGACCTGTTCGCGTGCTTCTATTTCATTATGATGAGGGACATTGTTAGACACTCCACCTGGAGTGAAACCCTCCATAATCATGTCGGTCAAAGGTCTCCCTGAATCCATTTCGGCTGTAAAAACAAAACACAAGGAATATATTGTAATGCTTCCTCCAAGTACTATCTGCTACTTTGATGAAAGGCAATGTGCTGAAATAACCAGTCATATGAGGTTTCAAAGATGTTGTAGTACTATGAGAAAATTTCACACATTTTTCAGTTAAAAAGACAGAGTTTTCTCAAAATTTTCAGATGTACTACTGCAGCTTTGAACTTGAAGACAGAGTTCACATTGATTTCTGCTACTGCCTACTGCTGCCATTGTGCATCACTCAACCAGCAATGGTACATCGCTAGTGTAGTAGTAGTAGTCTAAAGTCTGAACTTTCTTGGGATGGAAATTTTTAAAAAAAAGGCATATCACAAATCATATGGGGCTGCTGATGAGCTTCCTGCCAACTATAAATTATTGGGACTGCATATAACATAAGCATGGACCACCTACAGTTGCTAAACGACGGGGAGAGATACATACTGAATATGACTCACCAGAGCACACGTCGAGGAATGGGTTCAACGACGAAGCAGCAGCAGAACTGTTCGGTGCAAGGACTCGTCGTCGCTGGCCTTCTTGCGCCGCATTCTCCAACCAAGGAAGCAGCACGTCGTCCTGCTGCTCCAATCCGCCGGCGACCGGGATCGACGAAGACGAGTTGTAATCTGTCCGGCGCAGCTGGGATCTCCCATCCGTCAGCTGCTCCCATCCCAACTGCTGCCCATCCACCTGATGCTGCTGCCATCCGCCTGCTGCTCCCATCTGCCCGACGTCGGGATAATAGGCCGGAGCAGTTGGGATCTCCCGGATGCTCGATGCAGCCTGCCCATGACGAAGCGACGGTGCGGCGGGGTGGCGATTCGGAGGAAGTGGCCTGTCCATGAGGAAGCGGCTCCGGCGTTGGGGCGAGGAAGTGGCTCACGGCGAAGAGGAGAACGGCGACTTGGAGGGGGCCACGATTACCAGCTCCGTCCGTGCAGCGGCGCTGGCGGCAGGATCAGTCGAGAGGAGAACTGGAGAAGGCGATGGATGGGATGGGGAATTGTGGAATCCAGCGGATCCCCGTGACCAGAAACTTCAGCGCGCGCGGGAATGTCTTCTCAGCGCGCGGGAAGGAACGCGCGCACGCGCGGGATGCAGACGTGGCGAGTGATTTCGGAAGATGGCGAGCGAGGCAGGTTTGCTTTCTATGACGAGCGAAAATTCCGGGATAGCCAACTTGGTATTTTAGCAAATGAGATAGCATGTCTGTTAGAGCTCATTTTTTGCTCAAATATTCTAAATATAGCATAGCAAACAATTATAGCACATCTCTTGGAGTTGCTCGGGAGACCAGCCATCAGCCAAGAAGGAGATTGATGATGCCTCAAATGGTAAGCATCCGTAATGTCCCAAAAGACCTCCTAGTAGACATCGTCGGATGTCCATGCCAGGACATTAGGGATGGCATCCCCACTACCGCCGTCTATCACCCCTGGACTTAGATGATAGGTCTATATGGAGCATGCTATCCAAGACAAGTACATGTTGTACAACAGCTGAGAAATGGCCAGCATCATTACCAAGGTCACCAATGATCATGGGGTCCGATCAGAAGGATATCCTTCAGAATATTTTGGCTTTTTCCTCCTGAACTAGTTTAATCTTTGGAATGAGAATGGGATGTTCTCCGACCTGAACGTCTTGTATCTTAATTTCATTACATGAGATGGTTTCACTATATCTAGCTGGAGTAGTTTGTGTCGTGCACCATGTTCATGCTTGATGTTGTACCCTCATTCACTGTGGACAATTGCACCGTCAAGAACAAATTTAGCTTTTTAATCGGGAAGTCTGTCATAGCTAGAAATTTGTAATATTAGGGGCCCAAGTGGAGATATTAAGAATATCATCATGGTGGTCGTTAGGATCAAAAGATTGATCCTTACAGGGAGCCCGTACTCTGAATCATTGAAAATTGAGCTCTTACCTACACCGCTTATTCATTTTGCTCGGACTTACGCATCTAAAGACCATTACCAGGAACAGGGACGACAAGTTTACCAGCATTTTAATGTTAGACAATATGGCAGTGTTGAGGAGCTGTATGTAACACAAGATGTATACGACCCACATCTAACTTTTAATGGGGTGATCAATTTTTTGAGAGCACGCCTAAGCGCGTATTTCATTAAGCAGAAAAGAGTTTACTTAGTACAAATTAAAGAGAGGGGACGGTAACCCGAGATTACCGAAAACCCTCCTGACACCAACTCACACGAGCTTGTGATTACATAAAAGGATTAAATGCGACTAGGGGAAACCAACAATAGGGGACTACACGAGGTTGTCCTCCAGCCCTTCCAAATCCAGCGCCATGGATGAAGTGTCGAGCCCCTTGTTCAGGTAGAGCTGCAAGGCATGCTTCTTCCTATCTGTCATGTCATGGAAGGCGGCCTTGAACTTGCCCTCGACCTCCAGATCGACAGCCTCCTCCTCAACTGCAATGCCCATCTTCTTCAGCAAGACGATCCGGGCTTGCGCGGTGGCGTTCGCCGCCCGTGGCTTGGCAGCCTCCCCCTCGACCTCCATGGGATCATCCCTGCACGGGAGGCGGCCCGCCGAGGCGTCCAGCGAGGCGGTAGTATGGCCACTGAGGCGATCCGTGGCCACCCCCATGGACACGTCAAACCTCAAGGAGAGGTGCTCCATGAGCTCTTCCAGCGCAGCAGCGTTAGCAAGCGCAAGATCCACAAGTGGGGGGAGGTCTCACCAGCCTTGGCGATGGTCTTGTTGGTGACGAGCGTCTCCACCCTGGGGGCATCATCACCCACAGGTGGAGAAGCCAGGTGCGGCGGTGTGGACGGCGACGAGGACGGCCGCCAGGTACGACGAGAACGGCACGGACGACCGTGACTCCGCGCAGGAGATGGCCCAGGCTTGCTGGGCAACACACGGCGATTCGGGCACGCCTTTGCCCGATGTCCGGAGCATCGGCAACGAAGGCAACGCGACGGGGAGCGACATTGTGCGGCGATGTGGCCTTGCTCAAGACAGATGAAGGAAAGCCCCACCAGCCCCGGCGGGACTGGATGGTGACGCCTGGGGTCAGCCTTTCCCGTCCGAACAGCACGGCCCCCACTTCCGGCCGACGCGGGCAGGTCGGCCGTCAGTGGTGGCCGCCGCGGGAGCACCCGCTACCAGCCGTCAGCGTCCGGCGTCGAGGCACGACGACGTGCGCCGAGCCGTTGGAGAGCCGGGCGACGCGCCGAGGCTGGAGGAGCAGCAGGGCCAACGGTGGAGGGTGCCTTCTTGCGGCGACGTCGCCGCAGGCGTCGCTTGGACCGCGCGGCGGTGGGTGCCTGCAAGGCGCGTCGTGCCGCCTGCAGGAAGTTGAGCCCGTGAGTAGGTGGAGCCGCGACGCTGCCCCCCGGCGCGGCACAGCCCCGCGCGGAACCCACCGCCTGGCCCTCCGAGGCGACGCAGGAGGCAGCAGGCATGACCCGGCTTGCCCAGAAGTAGGGGCAGTGTGGAGGCCGAGCGCCGGCCCGCCCGCACTGACAGGGGAGATGGCCTGCTGGCAGAAGACGCTGCGGCGGGCGGAGAAAGGGAATGCCATCGGTGGAAGGTCGTCAGCCTCCTCATCCGAGCAATACTCGACGATGACCTCCTCCCACCGTTGCGCCTTCGACCTTCCAGAGGAGGTGGGGTAGAAGGAGGGGGCCGCAGGGGAGAGGGCCCTGCCACAGGCACCCGATGAGGGGGAGGGGTTGTGGGTGGCAGCCGGCACCGGGGAGGCCACCGGCTGGCTGGTCATGGCGGCCACGCCCGCGGACGGCACGGCCACGCCCGTCTGTGCAGCGGCACCCGCGACCGGCGCGGCGGCGGCATGCGCGGCGGCGCCCCTGGCCTGCGCGGCCACGCACGCGGCCAGCGCAGGTGCACCCGTGGGCGGCGCGGCCCCGCACGCAGCTTGCGCGGCGGCGCCCGGCCATGGCGGTGGCGAGGCAGTCCACCTTAGGCGCAGCGGGGGACGAGCAGGGGGGGAAGACGAGGAGCTGAGCATGGGAGGGAGTAGATCTGGGCTTGGGGGTGCTGGATCCGGGCTCCGTGGGCGCAGGCGCCGGCCTGGCGGCCGGTGCCGCCGGCAGCGGCGGCGGGGAGGGGGCCAGGAGGAGGTTGGGGAGGGGTCAGGGCGTGGCCGATACACCACGGCTTATCCTACTGGCGTTAATGGGGTGATCAATTAAGCTAAGGTTCTGTATTTCGTTGGGTTGGAGCAATAGGCTTCTCGACATTGGGTACATACTTAATCAAATAGCAAGCTCCTGCGGCTGCGGTCCTGTCTGGCTCACAGGAAGGGACTCAAATAAATTGTGCAAACCGCTGTCAATGATACTATACTGACAGACAAGCATACACGACATGAGCAGCAATATTTTAAATTTCTGAATTTTTCTGCAGGGAAGCGGACTTAAAGTTATAAGTGCTGTAAAAGTTTCAGTGCATTTGAAATATGGAAAGGTACCCAAACAATTCCATCAGCCGACAGCATGAGTCATTCAGCCAAACAAGAAAATATGTCATGTGAAGTTCCTAATGTGCAGCCTGCCTTGCAAATGGACTAGTAGTAACTTTCTAATTTCTACAGACTGAGGCATGCGACATGCTTTTGTTTTATCCCTATAGTTTTGGTGTGACCACTAATGCGATCACATTGGTCATTGTTGTACTTTGTTATGTGAGGCCGACAAACCCTTTTTTTTTTTTTGAATCTGTGAGGCCGATAAACTATTCACGCGATTTATCCATGTCCCGATATGATCGGAGTCCTAACATAAAGTCTCCCAAACTATCACCCATTCCGTGGCCGACGAAGCGACTCAACCATCCTAGACGATGAGGCTGGATGCATGTCTCTCCTTGACCGACTGGATAGGAGAAAGCGTGCTCGCAATCGAGCCCCCGAGCAGAAGCTCGCCGTCGAAGCCACCGAGCGCCGCCACCAATGGAGGAGGGGACACCAGGTCCCACGCGCTGCTGGCGCTGGAGGAAGGGGCTGGGCCTTGTGCGCCTACCGGGAGGCTGCGCCCTAGAACCCCAGCACCGCAGCCACTGGAGGAGGGGGCCGAGCCCTGCGTACCACCGACGCTGGAGGAGGGGGCAGGCCCCCCTCACTGTCACCAAGGTTTTGGGATTCTTTTTTGAAAAAAAAATCAGAGTATACCGAATTAGACGAATTTAAAAAAATTAGAACTATCTCCACTAGAAATTTGAATGAAATTTGAAGCAAATTTCACCAGATGGCCAAACTTGGAGGTGGACACGGAGAGTGTGCATGCGGCATTGGCGTGGAATGCACAGGCGGTGGGGAGGGCGACAACAATGTGGTAGTGGCAGCGGGCGGGGCAGATGGCAGAGTTGCCGCCGTAGAGGCATTGACGGCACGGTAGCGACCATCGATGAGCATCCAACGTGTGAGTTGGGACATCAGGAAGCACTATGCGGCTCTCGCTGTGGTTGCAGGAGCGGCGGCGCAGGTGCGGGTGACGCGGCTGGCGGCAGCTCGTAGCGAAGCGGAGGATGGAAAGGGACTGTGAGTAGGATTTCAGTGTTGTATGGATGGAGAAATATTTGTGGGCTCATTATGGACCATAGAGTGGGCTGCAAATTTAAATCGGGGCACGATATTTTGGGCGGTTTAGTTTTATTTCGGGCCGGGCCAAAATAGATGAAATTCGGTCAATTCGGGTCGAATCCTAGAACCGTGGCTGTCGCCACCACCGAGGCCGCACCGCACTAGCGCAGCCGGATCCAAGGCCGCCGAGGGGCTTGAGAGAGAGAGAGAGAGAGAGAGAGAGAGAAGGACCGAAAACGGCGACCGAGGGGGGGGTGAATGGGAGCCGTAAAAATTTCTCGCGAAATATTTAGGCCACTGTCCCAACTTTACCGCCAAACACGTGAATCAAACACTGTGATGTCCACGACCCAACTAGTGGGTGGATGTTCCCTAGGAACACAGCAAGACACCACAAACAAGCACAGAAAGCCAACGCAAAAAGCGAAACTCAAATCAGAGTTCAAATGACCAAACCACGGAAGGAATCGGCACGCTCTATTTGCACCAGCAAGAAGCAGCCACCTGCAAAACAAATATAGAGGAGGAAAGCTGGATTTGCACGACACTCGAAGGTGCACGGCCTACCAGCAGCTGGGGCGAGCCAGCCTTCTCCCAAGCCGTCGATCACTAGAGCATGTCCTGCAGAAAGCGAGAGCAACCAAGGGCTCTAAACTCAAGATCGATTAACACATACAATGGTGCTGAACTGCTCGGCTCCTAGCAGCAAAGAACAAGCAGAGATATTGGACTTCACCTAGCAATGCTCACGATTATTGCTAGAGCCTGAACTCACGACAAAGAAGTGGAGGGGCTGCTCTCCACACAACAGATCAAGCACTAGACATCAATCTCACAACCATGAATAATATCTCAAGTAAAAGGGAAGTAATTTGATACTCCAATAATTAACCAATGGATGCTTGAGACGATAAATCATGGATGGAATAACTCAGCTCTTCGGCCAATGAAAAATGAGAACGAGCTACTGCACTTGCTTGGCCATGAACTGCACTGCAGAAATAAAAAGCCAGAGACAACCGATTACTATTTAGAAAGTAAAGATTGTTTTACTGTAGCCTGAAAGTGATGGCTCAAGAATTTGGCAACGTAAATCACGAACAAGCAAAGTGCTAGCTGATGGTCAAGAACTACATGCTATAATTGATCTGCAATGACATAAGCACTGCAGATGAGAGACCTTGTCATTCCTGCAATTTTCCCACACACAAAGCTATCTACTAACTGCTGAAATCAGAGATGGCAAAAAACATACTTCTGCAGCTGAATAGAAATGACAGAAACCAAAGTAGCAGCTGAGACAAATCAATAAAATGGAGAGCTAATAAAGCTTGAGAAGGAATTCAATAATTGGAAAATAGATCACATTCAAAGCTCTGCACTTGAAACTCAATGGGATAAGCAAGAAGCAATCAATCTGCAATACAATGAGCTTGACACAGCTGCTGCTCCATTAGGCTTTCTGCTCCTGCAACTGGAAAGAGGAGATCGATCTCCTTGCTCACATACACAGTATATAGAGAGAGGCAAGCAACCAAGATCAACACATACACTACTGCATAAGAGCTACTATCTGATGAACTGAAGAACCTACGCACGCACAGAATCGAGATAGAGTAGGCAGGGATGCTGCTCACCGATGCATTGTGCAAGTGAATAAAAATGGCAGATTGATGCTTACCTTCTTACCTGATCGTCGAAGTGCACTTACTATCTCTGTCCTGCTGAGATGGACAAGCAGCTGCCTGTAACCACGAACAAGCACCTCTGGGTGCTGGACTGCTGGCGAGAGGTTCCTGCAGAGCACGGCTGACAGAGCAAGAACTCCAGCAAAACAAACACTTGATTCAGCGTTCACGGCGACTAGCTCTCAGTGCCTGTAGCGTTGTTGCAGTGCCGAAGCACACACAAGAGAACCTGACCAATCACAGATTTTCATGTCGACATCAAACAGCACGAGCTCAAACGCCTCCCGTGGGCTATGAACAGAAATGGGGCGAGTCCAAGAATCGACGAGAACTCGATAACCACTCCATGAATCGTCCCCAAAATTTACACAGATAATCACAATAAAGTTGTCAAGCTACTCCTAGAAGATCATGGCTCGAACCAACCTCAATCTCCAGAAAATCCAGATCACGGCCAAGAACTCGAAAAAAATCGCCCAAAAAGAAACTATCGATTTCTCCGTGCTTGTGTTGACTTAGTTCAAATCACTTGGTAGATAAGCTCAACACATATCCCTGCACGAATCAAACCGAAAAAGAACGAACCAATTTGACCTCGAATCCGACGAACGAAAATTCTTGAAAAATAGCTCTAGAAAATAGAGAAAAAGAAAAAACTTGATTTGGATGGGAGACAAGTGGAGCGAAATTTGATCCTTGGATTCTTGCGATATCCGGTTACAAGCCAATCCTAGAAAATAAAACTATGGATGGCAAAAAGCTCAAAAACAAAAGCCACTCCTCTCTCTAACTCTACGCGCCTCCAGCAACACAACACAAAGTGAGAGTGGCCTCCGAACGATGCCCAACCAAACCTTCCTTCCATATATATAGGCGCCCGTCAAAAGCCACCAAAACGCCTTACATGAAGCACACAACCCAAATACCCTCTAGGGGTAAAACCGTCCAGGTTTTTCTTCGTCGATCCGACGGCCCCGCGCCTCACCGGTAGCCTCGCACGCGATCTCCCGATGCCGCCACGTGCCGTCCGTCCGCATCGGGACCTCCGCCCCGAGTTTTGAGGCGCAAACCCGGAAACCCGCCACCGATGGTTTTGTGGCGAAACCACCAAACCGTCCGCGAGTAGCGTAGCCCGTACGCATCCCCCGCCGTGTACACTTGCGCTCGTCGATGTCCCAGTGTCGGCCACCACGGTGGCCGCCCGGTTCTCGGGTCCTCGATCCAAGCCTCACGTCCGCCCTTCACCGCACCGGTCCATCGGCCGCGGCACGCCCTACGATCTTCACCAACCGTCGACCACCGTCTCCGAGCTCAACACCTGTACAACACAAGCCAAGAGACACCGTTGTTTGACACGAAGCCGTGTGCCACGGTTAGTAAGACTCTCACACACGCCACTAGTGTTGGCATGTTGACAATCACTCATCACACAAAAGCTACACAATGGTTATGAGAAAAACCATGTGTCCGCGAAGAGAGAGGGGGGGGGGGGGAGGGAGGGAGCCACATGGAGAGCATAGAACAAGAGATGGAGAGAGGTAGGGGACGCAAATCAGCACCCGGCGCTGGAGGAGCAGAGGGGTCGTGTGGCTGAGGAATTGAACAACTGAGTTATAGGGAGAGTGTGAGTGCTTAGGGACTAGGGTTAACTGGGTTGAATTGGGCCACTGGTCGGCTCGGCCGAAGGCATGATTTTTTAGGTGCCCAATTAAAAAATCGCCTGATTTTTTTAGGCGAGCCACTTGGGAAGCCTGCCTCGGTAAATAGATTTTAGGTGGCTGTTATTTTTTAACCACCTTCATAAATGTATTTTGCGACGTGATTAAATGTGACTGTCTCAGTTAATCCCAGGCATTAACCGAGGCAAGCAACCAGCCCAACCATCTTAGAGGGCCTTTTCGAAACGCCTCGCAAAAGATTTTATGTAGTAGTGCTTGGAGAATATTTATGCAGTATTGAGGATGATGACTGTAGCTTAATCGAAGGTCTTCCATGGCCCAATATCATAGGCCTCACGAGGCCACGGGAACCAGTAACCTTCCAATCAATGATCGTCTGCTTGGTCAAATGTATCATGCCTGACTTAGTGTAAATCCCAAGTGGGAACATGTACTTTGTAATTCTCATATGAATTAATAACGGTAATGCTATTTTACAAACGTTCTAACCGTAGAACGTGTGGCAACGGCCCACTGGGCCTCCTCGCCACCCACACCTCCTAGAATAGGCAGCGCACCCCCGCGTGTCCTATCTCCTCGTCCCCTCCGTCCGGCCCTCACTCGCAACCGCTCGAAGGAAGGAGAAAAAAAAAATACAGCAACGCCCATGGCCGACGCCGGCGCCACCGCTGCCGAAATCGGCGAGCTGGCGCCACCACCGGCGCTCCCGGTCCGGATCCGGTCTGCCGCCCGTAAACCCGCCGCTCCTCGCTCGTTGAGTCTCCTGGCGCTCGTTCCCATGGCCCGACGCCGGCTGGCGCGCATTGCCCATTGTGGTGCGCGCCCGGCCAAGCGGCACGGGAACTCGACGTGTCGGAGCTCACCGTGTACCGCCTCGTCTTCCTCGACTCCGGCCAATTTCTCCACCAAGCGATGTACCAGGGGAACGTCTCTGCCACCGCGTCGCGCGTCCGGCCCGCACTCTGCGGCGTGAAGCAGAGCCTCGCGTCCCTCTCGGCGTGCTCACGGAGCGAGCGCAGGCGTCGGCCGTGCTCGAGGTGATGAAGGCCTCGTGGAGGCGTTCTGAATGCCGTCCTCGCCGGTGGGATCCTCGGCACGCAGAGCCCAGCCATGGCCGCGGCGAGCACCCCTTCACCTCCCCACCCCCACCCCCATCGATTCTTTGTGTGTTTCGAAGGTCATTTGCATTTGGTGCACCATCAGAACCACGTTTGTTTCACTAGGGTGTTTTCATTTGTTTCTAACTAATCTTTCTTCGTTTCCTCTATGTGTTGTTCCAATAACTTTGTTTTGTTTCTTTTTATGTGTTGATGTTGTTTCAGTTTCTCAAACCTTTTTGTTTCACATTTTTTATTTTAATTTAATTTGATCAATTTTTTTGTTTCTTTTGTTTGTAGTCTGTTGTTTCAACCCTATGTTCTTCTTTGTTTCATTTTTGAATCCCCTTCCTGTTTTTTGTTCATTGTAATATGTTTTTTTATTGTTTCAACCACACAATTTCCGGTGTTTCTAATCACATTAAAAAATGTTGCCCTATTTTTTCGGTTGTTTCAAGTTGCTTGTTGTTTTTGTTTTTTTCAACAATGATTTTTGTTTCATTTGTTGTCTTTTTTTTTTTGGTTTCGGGCACCGGCGGCCATGTTTGTGGCGACGGCGGAGGGCCCGGCCACGGGGAGTAGCGCCACGCGAGTGTGCTGCGTGCCCGCGTGTCCGTGTTTGTTTGTGTACCAACGTGTTTGTTTGTGTACGAACGGTGTGTGCGCTGCGGGAGGGTGATATGGGCCGGGCCCTACTACACCGTTCTATCGCCCCGAACGTTCTATCGCCAGCCCTACCCAATTAATAAAGACCAGCGTTTCTGGATTTTTATTGTTTAATTTATTTATTATGTATATATTGGTATACTAGCACGCCCGCACATATATTTATTTAAGTGTTAGGAAAACCCTCTTAGGCCTCGTTCGGTTGTTGGTCGATCCGGGCCTGGATTTATTCCGTCCGGTTAGCCTACAAAAGCTAGAAATCTGGGTTTGTTGCTGCTATACGACCGGCCGGCCACATCCCCGCGTGGGTTATACGACAGCACCACGCCCGGAATCATTCCGCGCCTCTGGAGTCGTGGAACGGATCCCCGTGGAAGCGAACTGCAGCCACGACAAAATTGGCACAATATCTTGCATGCATGCGGATCGGAAAACTCGCGATGACGTCGCTGCACACTACGGCTGGTTCAATCCATCTGGATCGGTCCCAGAGCAACCGAACGAGGCCTTAGTCGGGGAGCGGTTTATATTCGTCGAAACAGGTTGTCAGCTTTAGCCTTTTTTCGCTTGAGTATCTATTGGGCTCTCAATTTGAGAGTCCAAGTGCATTCATATCTATCCCGGGATCAATGGCAGATACACACCGTTTGGACACAGAATAATATCACAAACAATATGTTCTATTGATAATTTGAAATAGGGTTTTACAACACAGGTCTTATAATGGATGATCATAGGCCTTGACTCAGTACATAACTCAAGTTTCCTACTAAGCGGATCTAAGCAGAGGGGGTCCTTTATTCCTACAGGAAGGTCTTGGGCGATAAGCGAAACCCTACTCATATCGTACTCAGGGTCCTCATCGGCATCCATGTCAAAGTCATGGACTTCATCTGTTAATTAAACTATCACTAGTACAGATTTAGCCTCCAGTGTCGGTTCAAAATCCCCCATCAGTGCTGGATTCGGCACAACCAAACCGGCACTAATGAGGAGTTGACATCATTGTCGGATCTTTCAAACCGGCACTGATGTAGTTTTTAAGGAAATCCTAAAAATAGGCTAAAAATAAAAAAATAGCAAAATATTTTTTAAACCTGAGGAGGACCCTACTGGATAGAGGGATTTTTTTAGTTTTAATCCTTTTTTAATCAATATTTCAAAAATAACCGCACTCAAAAAAATATTTGCACCTCATATCCCTTTTGGTCGCGCCAACTTCTATGGCACGACCAAACCACACTGTCGCGCCATATGCATTGGCGCGGCAAGATACGGCACTCTGGACGCCGTTTTCGACGTGGAAAAGTTTGTCGCGCCAAAGTATTTGGCGCGACAATACTGTCTTGTCACGCCAAATTATTTAGCGCGACAAGACTAGATTTTCCAAAAATAATAACTCTTCAATACTACGTCTGAAGATGATTTCTATATAAAAATTGTAGCCCTCGACGAGATCTACAACTCTCTAGTTTTGAGTTTTTTCATTTGAGGAAGTCAAAAGGTTCAAAAAAATTATGTAAAGTTTAAATACTAAAATGATCGTGTATTAGTGCTTGTCATATCACAAAAATAATACCTTTTTTTGTATGGATTCAAATAAAAATACTTTTTATACCAAGATTGTAGCTCTAAATGATATATATTTTTTTAGTTTTGAACTTTTACATTTGAAGTCATTAAAAATCTCGAAAAACACACCTTTGCGGGCGGGCGTGTAGGCATGGAGATCCGAAGGTGCTACGCTTTCCTTAGCCATGGCCATGGATAAGGTGGCCCTAACCTGGATGGTAAAGAAGCCACCATCTTCATCATATCTATACTATAGATATAAAGTTGTGCAACTTTGACACTGTTACCGGAGCAGTAAACGCAGCAGCCTACACGCCCGCCTAAAAAGGTGTGTTTTTTGAGATTTTTAACAACTTCAAATATTAAAATTCAAAACTTAAAAAATGTATATATCATTTAGAGCTACAATCTTGGTATAAAAAGTATTTTCATTTGAATCCATACAAAAAAGATATTATGTTTATGATGTGACAAGCACTAATTCACGATCATTTTAGTATTTAAACTTTACATAATTTTTTTTGAACCTTTTAACTTTCTCAAATGAAAAAAATTCAAAACTAAAAGAGTTGTAGATCTCGTCGAGAGCTACAATTTTTATACAGAAACCATCTTCATCCGACATAGTATTAAAGAGTTATGATTTTTGGAAAATCTAGGCTTGTCGCGCCAGGTATAAATACTTTGGCGCGACAAGCTCTTCCACGTCGGAAACGGCGTCGAGAGTGCCGTATCTTGCCGCGCCAATGCATGTGCCGCGATGATGTGGTTTGGTCGTGCCATAGAAGTTTGCGTGACCAAAAGGGATATGAGGAGCAAATATTTTTTGAGTGCGGTTATTTTTGAAATATTGATTAAAAAAGGATTAAAATTAAAAAAATCCCTGGTTAAACACCCGTGAAACTCTTTTTTCAGCAAGTCCTACATTTTTCACGCACTTTGTGGCTGGTGGCATTCGAACCTGTGACCTTTCCCTATAGTTACTTGTGTCCATATTTCATTTTGGATCCCCATGTATTATTACAAGTTGAGTATAAATCGATCATCTAACTCTTAAACGAATTCAAATCAAATACTTATTAACTACAAAGTTTTATAAATTTTAAAGATCTACAACTTTTGTTTTAGTAGTTTCTTCATGCAAGGTCATTTGTAAAATTTAAATTTTAAATTTGAGAAATTCAAATGTTGTTTTCATTGAGAAAATGGTCTCAAATCAAAAGGTTGTGAACTACAAAGTTCCATAGCTTTTTGAGATATATAACTCTAACTTTAGTTTTTTTTTTATCCAAGGTCATTTGAAAATTTGAATTTCAAATTTTAGAAAATTCAAATGTAATTTTCTCGAGACAAGATGATTTCAATTCAAAAGTTCTCAACTATAAAGTTTCATAACTTTCTAACATCTACAACTATTATTTTGGTCATTTGTTCATCCAATAAAGGGATAGTATCGTTGTTCACATATCTTATGTCTCTCTCATAAGGTTCCATAGAGTTTCATAAAGTATAAGAGATATATGTAAATTTTGTGAACAATGTTACTTTCACTTTGGTATATAAAAAATAACCAAAATAATAGTCGTAGATCTTGCTGAGTTCTACAACTTTTACGTTCACGACTTCTTCAGCGAAATCATCTCGGGTGTTCTAAAATGTTGTCTCAACTTGTCATTTTTTAAATTCAAATTTTAAAATATTCACAAGAAAAGATTGCCAAAATAATATGATTAAGAACATAATAACTTGATATAACATGATTTAAGAATTTTTTAGAAAAAACATCACATTTGAAGTTAGTATGAGGGAGAAAGACTAGTTATAAATTTTAGCCACAGTTAAAAAGAGAAATTAGAGCTCGTGAATAATTTGAAATTAAATTTCCAAACAACATTTTGAAGTAGTAAATGGTTTCAAATTAAAAAATTATCAACTGCAAAGTTGCATAACTTTTGAGATCTACACATTTTATTTTGGGTGTTTTTTCATCCGAAGTCATTTGAAAAATTCAAATTTTATATTTAAAAATTTTGGACAGCCAAATGATGTCAAATGAAAAAGTTTGAACCACAAAATTGTAGATCTCGTCGAGTACTCCAACTTTGATATAAAGTTCGTATTTTCAGACGTCACATGAGAAACTTATGAAGTTTTTTACATATCACTGTCGAGTGGAAGCCATAAACCACCAGTAATAGTATCAGTTTCGGTTCTTGGCTCAAACCGACACTGATGATCAGTATCGTGCCGGTTCATAGCTAAAACCGTTTTTGAAGTGAATCGACAGTGAAGACCCGAATATCACTGCCGATTCGTCTTATCGCTGCCGGTTTTAGCCACGAACCGACAGTGATGTGCTGGAAGACACTATCGGTGCTGGTTTTCTAAAATCCGGCAGTAATGATGCCAGCACTGAAGACCAAATCTGTAATAGTGTATTTTGTTATAGTTCAAAAAGTTCAAATTTGTAGTGGTTTTTGGAACTTTAAAACACACGGTGTTACAGTGTCCCAAGATTTATATCGAATCCACAGATAGATTGATGCTAAGATAAATATGTCTATAAAGATCAGAACTTCCCTCTAATGCAAACAATATAGAATGCCAAAGATAAAGGTCGCAACGCGTCGGTTGAATTCCAGAGCTTTTGGGTGTTTGTGTTGATGGCGTCATGTCGCACGGGTCTGCAAAAAGCCCAAGGATAGCAAACTAGGTCTTGCTGGTACGCTGAGATCGTAACCATATCTAAAACACAACTCTAGCGGTGGTAATCTCCTACTAGCGAGTTGTATGCATGCATCTCAAAATCCGTTCAATAGAGGTTCTATTTCACTACATAGTACCAATTGGTCATGATTACATATCCATGTTTTAAATAGCGAGCTAAGGCTAAGGTGCTTAGCGTTTTATAAACCGTAATTAGCGGACTTTAGCGGCAAAATAGCGGTAAAATTGTGCATGAATGCAAATAGCGGCACAATTTTTTTCAAGCTATTTCGGGCTATAGCGGCAAAAATAGCGAGCTATTTTTTTTTTTCATGTTACATATTAACACAATAAGTCGACATTACACTAATCAATTCCATAATTTTAGCATCAAGTGCCTCAATTTTTGACATCAACTTTGCATGCTAAAACCTTCTCAGTATAAAGCTCCTTGGATTGAATTCTTCATCATTCAGGGAAGAATGCTTGGCATAAAGTTTGTCATAGGATGCTCGTAGCTATGATATTGAAACACTGAGCTCCTCCAACTCAACTCTTAGCTTATCAGCTTAAGCATTCTTGTCACGTCCTACTTCCTTAGCTACTTACTCTTGAACTCCTCTAGTTCCTTCAGAATGTTTGCCTTCTCAGCATCATATGCCTTTGTAGCTGCCTCATTTGCCTCTGCCAGCACACCCACCTTCTTGCTTGTGTCCTCCAATTGCCTTTGGAGTTCACCCTCTTCCTCCGTACACTCCTCTAATTGCTTTTGGAGCATAACCTTTTCCTCCATACACTCCTTTAATTGCTTTTGGAGTTCATCGTTTGCCTGCCTACACTCGTCCAATTCAGACCTAATCTCTATTTCGACTTCCAATAGGAGTTTAAGCTTTAATTCGAGTTCCGCAATGAGTTTTACCTTTACTTCGAGTTCGGATTCGAGTTCACTGTGTTCCTTCCCACACTCCTCCAGTTGCACTTGGAGTTCAACCGAACATCCAACTCGCTCTTCAATTCGAAAGAGGTCTTGGACGATGTGTCTAAAGTTCATTTTAGAGGAGGCATTAGAGTATAGAGATGGGAGTACGACCACACTGCGCAGAAATTGGACATTGAAAAAAATAACATCTTTTTCCTCACCTGCTTCTCCTCCAGGTGCCAAAGAGGAACCTGTAAAGGTCCTTCCTAGTGGGGTCCACCAGGTCCTTGCTAGGGGCGTCCTTGGTAGACGCACCAAGGAAGGTCCTCCTAGTTTCAACAAAGCTCCAGCAGCCAATCCTGCAGCAAATCCTGCGTCCAATGGCAATGCAAACGCCATGTTTTGGAGACTTGTAGAGGTCAGCGGCTTGCGGCCGTGGTCGCCCTCCTGGCGCTGCTGTTGTCACGCACTCGCCTGAGTTGGAAGACGCTTCCGCTGTCGAAGCTATACTTGGGGGCTCAATATAAGGAGGGGAGAGGGAGAGGGAGAGGGAGAGAGAGGAAGGGAATGTGTACGAGGAAGCAGGAAGAAGCAGAGGAGAGAAGGGATGGAGTGTCGGTGCTGAAGAGGGAAGAAGCAGAGGGGAGGAAAAGGATGCAGTGAGAGAGAGAAGCGTGCGGCCCAGGCAGGAATCCCAGGTGACAATCTGAGTACCGTAACCAAATAGCAAGCTCCTGCAGTCCTGCGGTCCTGTCGTCTGGCTGCGTGCAGCGCTGCCGTAGCGCTGAGAGGGGCAAGCATGCATCTGCCGATGCCGAACGTGAGCAGGAGAAATTACAGCCCAGGTGCATGCATCAGTGCAAAGCCATTCTGATGCAAATGAGTCCCAAACGTTTATGCAGATCAGCGCACTCCACTAGAATTATGCCCCATAATTTTCAATCGGTTTGGTACTTGGGAAGATGCCCAAATGAAGTTGCAAGCGCATTGTACTCCCAAGCAGGCACACTCTGAAAAACACAATGACCAGAGAAATTTCCAAGGTAGATTAAATCACCCAATTTTCTAAGTTGTATAGGTACCACTCTGTTAAAATTTGACAGCATTTGGCCCACGGGAAGGGACTCAAATAAATTGTGCAACCTATACTGACAGACAAGCATACACCATCAGACATACATGAGCAGCGATATTCTCAAGGATATTAAATCTCCGAATTTGTCTGCAGGGAAGCGGACTTAAAATTACAAGTGCTGTAAAAGTTTCAGTACCCTTGAGTATCTGTTGGGCTCTCATTTTGAGAGTCCAAGTGCATTCGTATCTGTCCTAGGATCAGTGGCAGATACACACTTTTTGACACAGAATGACATTACAAACAATACATTTCATTGATAATTTGAAATAGGGTTTTACAACACATGTCTATATAATGGATGGCCATAGGCCTTGATTTAGTGCATAACTCAAGTTTCCTACTACAGCGGATCTAAGCGGAGGGGTCCTTTCTTCCTACAGGAAGGTCTTGGGTCATTGGCGAAACCCTACTCATAGTACTCAAGGTCCTCATTGGCATCCATGTTAAGGTGATAGTCTTCATCTGTAAATCAACAACGGGTGAGTATTTATGCACTCAGCAAGCCCAGATCGTTCTATTACTGCCCACCCCATCACTGCCGGAAATGGCGAAACCGGCAGTGATAAGTTTTCACCGCGGTGCCAAGCCCTGATAGACAAGACTTGTGTCAGGGAGCGAAGGCCCCAGCAGTGATGTGTAGTGTCTCGAACCGGCAGCGATGGCTCGTCCACCTATCACTGCCGGGCCAAGCCATGAGCCGGCACTGATATAGGCTATCACTGGCGGTTCGAAACACCAACCGGTGTTGAGTGCCCTGATAGCACAAGAAGGCTGATAGCACAAGAAGGCTGCAGCCTTCCTCTCCTTCCTCCTCAGTCCTCACTTCCATCCGAGAGAACGAGGCCAACAAAAAAAATAAATTAAAAAAATAGGAATTTCATAACATCAAACATGTCAAAATTTTTTTATTATTCTTCCGTGCAACACACGGGCATAAGATTCTACATTACATATACATATAGAATTTCTTAATTAAATTATAATAAAAAAAGAGTGACAACGGCGTTTGACGACACGCTCCACCACTTCGCGCTTGCCGCAGCCTAACGGGCGCCCGCCGCCATGAGCTGGCTGCGAACAATTGCGTCCTCTGCCTCGGCAGCCGCACGGGCCGTCTGCTCGGCCTGCAGCGCCTCGCGCAGACCGGCGGCCTCCTCCTCGGCAGCCGCGCTGGCTGTCTGCTCGACCTGCAGTGCCTCGCGCAGGCTGGCGGCCTCCACCTCTGCAGCCCTGTGCCAGCGCCGCTCGTCAGCAAGCTAGGCACGCAGATCAAGAATCTGATTCTCCAGTGTGCGCAGATGGCACCCACTGGAGGACGTGAAGTCCGGGCTGATCATCCGCCGGCCCCTGTGGCCCGCTCCATCATCGCCGCCGCAGCCACCGGACTCCATGCGTGAAGAAAAGTGGAAGAAGAGTTGTGAAGGAAGTGGTGGACGAACGATGGCTTATAAAGGCCCGAGGACGCCTCCGCGTGAGCCCGTGCCGCCCGGTGGAGCCAATGCCGCCGCCGCTTCCCCGTGGCCTATCAGATATCACCGCCGCCGCCTCATCGGTTTCCCATGCCTCCTCGGGAGCTGAGCAGCCAGCCCATCACTGCCAGTGCTTGGTACCAACCGGCAGTGATATGGCTTATCACTTTGCCGGTCCTTGGCACTGACCGGCGGTGATATGGCTTATGCATGGTACCCGCCGGCGTGATGTTCACGACAAAATTTTTCATTTTAGTTCTTTATTTTCTTTTTGTTTCCAAACTATTTAAAATTTTAGTTTTCTTTTAGAAATCTTTTCCTTCTTTTACTTTTCTTAAATGTTTTTTGTTTTCTTAAATATTTGCTTGCAACATTAAAGGAGTTCATAAAAGCTAAAGTAGTTAGAACTTTTAGTCTTCATAAATAATTTCTAGCAAATATTTTAATTTTCATTTTAGTTTTATTTATGAAATGCGACATAGTAACTAAATAAATTATGAAGGTACAAATAAAATTCTACATGCTTCACAAAGGTTCTCGGGGATTCTGTAATCCATGTGCATTCTAGTGTCGTATTGGTTTCAAATTTTTCTTAGGCTTGCACATGTCACATGTGAAGCAGACACCAAGTTTGAGTTTTTTCTTAATTGGTTTGCTACTTTTTGTTAGTTTAATTGGAATTTCCGCGCGACGCCACCAAGTAATTATATGTTGAATCGAGTCCACCCCCGAAAAGATTCGGAATGGTGCCAAACTTGTACACATGATCTCTTCTGCCCTAGGAGACAACTTTTTGTGGAGGTTGACCTAACATTCTTGTTTTTAAATCTATAATTCACCATATTTTATCTCACTAGGCACAAAGAAAACTATAATAATACAAATAATTATCAGAAAAATCTAAGATCTGTGTGGGATCATAATTTGGGTGTAAATGACTGCCAAAACAATTTGAAGCCATTTCAACATAGGCAGAATCTACATGCTTCTCAAAGATATATGGAACCTTACATCGAACCATGCATATACACTAAGTTCTCATGGACTTTGTGATCCATGTGCATTCCGGTGTCGTATTGTCTCAAACTTTTCTTAGGCTTGCACTTGCCACATATCAAGTAGTCACCAAGTTTGAGTTTTTTCTGAATTGGTTTGCTACTTTTTTCAGTTTAATTGAATTTCCGCGTGACGCCACCAAGTAATTATAGGTTGAACTGAGTCCACCCTAAAAAATCTGGAATGTTGCCAAACTTCTATACAGGGTCTCATGTGGCCTAGGAGACAACTTTTTGTGGAGGTCGACCTAATATTCTTGTTTTTTCAATCTATAATTCACCATATTTTGTCTCACCGGGCACAAAGAAAACTATAATAATATAAATAATTATCAAAAAACCTAAGATCTTGTGTGGCACCATAATTTAGGTGTAAATGACTGTCAAAAAATTTGAAGCCATTTTGACATAGGCAAAGTCTGCATGCTTTACAAAGGTATATAGAACCTTACATCAAATCATGCCTATACACAGGTTCTCAGGGATTCTATGATCCATGTGTATTCCTATGTCGTATTGGTCTCAAACTTTTTCTTTGGCTTGCACTTGCCACATATGAAGCAGGCACCAAGTTTGAGTATTTTCTAAATTGGTTTGCTACTTTTTTTAGTTTAATTGAATTTACACGTGGCGCCACCAAGTAATTATAGGTTGAACTGTGTCCACCCCCAAAAGATCTAGAATGGTGCCAAACTTTTACACAAGGTTTCATGTGCCCTAGGAGACAACTTTTGTGGAGGTCGACCTAACATTCTTGTTTTTTCAATCTATAATTCACCATATATTTTGTCTCACTAGATACGAGAAAATTATAATAATACAAATAATTTTCAAAAAAACCTAAGATCTTGTGTGGGTCCATAATTTGGGTGTAAATGACTTCCAAAAAATTTTGAAGCCATTCGACATAGGTAGAGTCTACATGCTTCACAAAGGTTCTTAGGGATTCGTGATCCATGTGCATTTCGGTGTCATATTGGTCTCAAACTTTTTCTTAGGCTTGCACTTGCCACATATGAAGCATGCACCAAGTTTGAGTTTTTCTAAAATTAGTTTGCTACTTTTTCGGTTTAATTGAATTTCCACGCGCGACGCCACCAAGTAATTATTGGTTGAACTGAGTCCACCCTAAAAAGATCCAAAATGGTGCCAAACTTATACATAGGGTCTCATGTGGCCTAGGAGACAACTTTTTATGGAGGTCGACCTAACATTCTTGTTTTTTAGTCCATAATTCACCATATTTTGTCTCACTAGGCACGAGAGAAAACTATAATAATATCAATAATTATCAAAAAACCTAAGATATTATGTGGCACCATAATTTGGGTGTAAATGACTATCAAAAAAATTTGAAGCCATTTCGACATAGGCAGAGTCTACATGCTTCACAAAGGTATATGGAACCTTACCTCGAACCATGCATATACACTAAGGTACTCATGGATTCTATGATCCATGTGCATTTCGGTATCGTATTGGTCTTAAACTTTTTATTAGGCTTGCACATGCCATATATAAAGCAGGCACCAAGTTTAAGTTTTTTCTGAATTGGTTTGCTACTTTTTTAGTTTAATTGAATTTCCACGTGACGCCACCAAGTAATTATAGGTTGAACTGAGTCCACACTGAAATGATCCGAAATGGTGCCAAACCTGTACACCGAGTCTCTTCTGCCCTAGGTATCATTTTGTGCAGGTAGAAGAAATAATCTATGGTGTCCAAGATGTAATGCACCCATGTTTGTCTCATTCAGCATAGAGAAAAATATAATAAATAAAAAAAATGACTAGAAAAAACTAATATCATGTGTGGGGACTTAGTTTTGGTATACATGCTTGCAAAAAAATTTGAAGCCAATTTGACTTAAGAATACACAATTTTCTATTCATTTAAATTATAAAAGTTTTTTAAAACATAAATCACTTCCGGTGCGCAAAAGACAATGGCGTGATGGCTATTATCACCGCCGCTAAACTATAAACCCGACAGTGATAAAAGAAAAAAAGGAAAAAAATTTAAAAAATTTGCCCCACTGGGACTCGAGCGCGGGTGGCTCGAGCGCGGGTCGCGGGGGAATTTTGCCCCTCTAGGACTCAAGCGCGGGTGGCTCGAGCGCGGGTCGCGGGGGCTAGAGCCTGCGGCCTTAACCATTGCGTTAGCGTGGGGACTTCAGAAGAAAGGGGGAATAATATTTAGTTAACCCTTGTTGCCCACCCCCTCATCACTGCTGGTGCCAGCCCATGTGGCTCATCACTGCCAGTTCATGGTTGGCATGGGTAGTGAAGGGGAGGGGGGTATATAAGCCGGATGGCACAGGGTGAAAATTTTCTAAGTCATTTGAACCCCGCACGCATCGGCCCCTTCTTCCCCCACGGTCTATCCTCCCCGCCGGCGACCCACGCACCACCGTCTGCCACCGTTGAGCACCACCGCCACCTGCGACGATGCATTCCACACCACCTCCTTGTGCCTCGTCCGCCACCACCCCCGGAGCCAGCGAGGAGGACGCACAACGCACCGACGTTCGTCCCCAGCCGCGGCAACGAGGAGCACCACCGCCACGCCAATGAGGAGCACCACTGCCATGGAGCACTGGCTTCCTCTTATTCAATGAGGGCACTACCCTCTTCTTGCAGGTCACAAGCATTAGGAGCATGCAGACGCAGGCGCTCCCAGGTCACGGGTAAGCTTCTCCCTCCCTGCCCCTGCCTGTTCGACAGAATGCCGCTGACCATGCTGCCATCGCAGCCACGCCCATGCCATCCTCTGTTGCCCTCCACGTCGAAGAGCCCCACCGTGGCGCTGGCCCATCCTCTTCTTCAACGTCGACGTCCACCCTAAGGTCGTCAACAAGACCAAAGCAACGCCATCATGCGTGCCCTCGTCTAGTCATCAACATCAGTCGTGCCCTCCTCCACGCACTGCCAAAGGTGATTGCCTTCGGCCGCCTATTCATCAGTAGCCCGAGTTCTCTTCTACTTGGTTTGTTTGGAAAAAAACATAAGAAAGTGTTAGAATTCGATGTGTTATAGTGTTAACTAAGATGCTAGTTTTCAGTCAATACATCATGTTAGAAATTGGTTTCTTAGAATAGGTCAATATATCATGGTTTTAGTCAATGGGCAGTTAACTAAGAAGCTAGTTTACATCCTTATGCTAGTTCAATAAGAGGACATTTGTTATAGTGCTAGTTCATATTGGAATGAGTTAGATGTTTAAACTCATGATTTAGTTGGGTTTCAATGAGTTGGATGAGAAATTGGAGTGTGAATAGTCCCACATGACAAACTCATGAAATTGGAGTATGTGCAAGAGGCTAACTCTTATTTAAGAGATTGTTTTCACTTTTTGATTAAATTTTGAATATAACTCAAGCTTGTTTATCTCTTTATCTTGTCTGACCACATTCCTTATGTGCTACATATCAACAACAGCATCCCAAAGTCTAAAGTGTTTAGGTTTGAAAACTTTTGGGTCGACCACCCTGGTTTTAATGACACTGTCGGTTTACACGAGAATAGTTCAGCCTATTTTGCTAATGTAGGCAAGGAGCTTTCTAGCGAGACTAAAACAGGTCGAGCGGGACTCGAGAAAATGGAGCAAAGAATTTATCTAACTTGAACAAACTCATCTTCAATTGTAGCTGGGTCCTCTCACTTTTGGATTGCCGGGATGATCGAGAGATCCCATCAAGGATGGAATCATCCTTCATAAGGTCGTTAAGCTTCATCCGAACAATCTCCTTGAATCCAAAAGATCATATTAGAAACAAAGAAACACAATAAGGTGGGTGTAGTTTGGGGATGAGAACAGTAGTTTTTTCATACTATGGCTACCATTGCCCATAAAAGAAACTTCATTGTCACCCTTTCAGATCAAAGTGGTAACATAACTAGTGATCATGAACAAAAAGCAAATCTTCTCTAGTCAGCCTTTAAAGAAAGAATGGGAGTGTCAGAATTCTTTGGCATGAGCTACAACATAAGTGAACTCTTAGTTGCATATGACCTCTTAGACATGGATGCTAATTTTAGTGTTGAAGAAATAGACATAGTAATAAAGTGCCTTCCCAATGATTATGCTTTTCATCAATCTAAGAAAGAGATTGTTATTCTCAAACTTGATTTCGATAAGGCTTTTGACAAGATAGAGCATCAAGTTATCCTACAAATCCTAAGGCACAAGGGATTCTCTAAAAAATGGATCAATTGGATCCATAACCTGCTGTCCAGTGGGACTTCCTCTGTACTCCTAAATGGGATCTATAGAAAACCTTCTAGTGTAAGAGAGGGGTAAGACAGGGTGACCTCTCTCCCTTACTCTTTGTCTTGGCAGCTGACCTACTACAGACCATAGTCAACAGAGCATGGCAGACTGGCACCTTGCAGCACCCCATATGTGACTCTTTCCTAGGAGACTTCCCCATAGTGCAATATGCAGATGACACCTTATTAATCCTTCCAGGAGATGCCAGAATCCTCTTCAACCTCAAATGCCTATCAAGGAGCTTTTCTGACTCCACTGGACTGCATGTATATTTTGATAAGTTCGATCTAATCCCTATCAATATGACTTAAGAAAGAGCCCTCCACTTAGCAAGAACCTTTGGCTGCCAATTGAGGGAACTGCCATTCACATACCTGGGTCTTCCACTTGGCACAACCAGGCCGACCATGACTAAATTCACCACAATGCTCAATAGAATTGAAAAAAACTCTACGGAATCAATAAAAATCAGTAAAATGCTTTCATATAATGGCAGGCTCATCCTGGTTAACTCTATCCTCTCTGCCTTACCTACTTTCTACATGTGCATTCTTAAGCTACCACCATAGATTGTTAAGCAAATTGATAAGTACATGAGACACTGCCTCTGGAGCAAGGGAGATATCAATAGAAAAAGGACTTGTCTGGCTGCTTGGGAGATTGCTTGTAAGCCTAAATATCAAGGAGGACTTGGTATCATAGACATTGAAAAGCAGAATGATGCCCTGCTAATGAAGTATCTTGATAAATTCTATAATCATGCAAATCTACCCTGGGTTGATCTGACATGGAATAGACTCTACTCTAATGATCAGACTCCTCATGCAAGATCTCCTATGGATTCATTCTGGTGGAGAGATGTGTTGAAACTATTTGGAAGCTTTCAGAATCTTGCAAAATGCCAGCCTAACAAAGGTAATACTATGATGTTCTGGGCAGATATTTGGATTCACAGCAACATGAAGGACAAATATCCTCAGCTCTTTTCCTTACCAAAAAACCAAAACATTCAATGAGATTCTTCCTGAACAATGAAATGGATAGGATCTTTAGCCCCTTCCCTTTGCCTGAAATTGCTGCTACCCAGCTGCATGAAATCCAATAGACAAATGAGGCCAGGGACTAGGATTACTCAATCAATGACATTTGGACATACAGTTGGGGAATAGGAAAATATAGCAGCAAAAAAAGCCTATGGTTTACTGATAGGCTCGGAAGCGCATCACCTATATTCAAATGGCTATGGACATCCAGCAATCTTGGGACTCATAAATTCTTCTTTTGGCTTTTGCTTATAGACCGGCTGAACACAAGGGAAATGCTCAGTAGAAAGAATAGAATACTAGATGATTATAGTTGTGCACTTTGCAACCTTGGATGTGAGGAAACCTGCTTTCACCTGTTCTTTGAATGCCCATTCAGTACAGACTATGGGACTTCGATTGCAATTACATGGAACACGAATCTTAGCCCCCTAGACATGATTCTGCAGGCAAGAGCTAATTTCAATAGCCTAATCTTTAGAGAGATCATGATCACAACATGCTGGATAATTTGGAAGACTAGAAACAAAATCATCTTTGATAATGGCCAAAGAAATCTTAACATCTGGAAAGCTCAATTCAAGGAAGAGTTTGGCTTAGTGTGCATCAAAGCCAAACCAAATAAAAACCCCCGCTTAGTGCACGGAGAGATATCCTTACATGAGTATGTCCTGTTTTTTCATTTTGGGCATGGATGCCTTGTAATGTAATTATATGTAAACTCTCATTCTTTCATTCAATTGAAAAGCAAAAAAAATTAGGTAGGGGCTCCCCTCGATTCGGTCAAAAAAGAATGCTTGTCATAAATTTCATCACCGGATGCTCGTAGCTGTGACATTGAAACACCGAGCTTCTCCAACACAACTCTTAGGTTGTCGCTTGCGCATCCATGTCACACCCTACTTCCTCGGCTGCTTACTTCTGAACTCCTTTAATTTTAAATCTAAAGGAAAAGCCTTTTTGCAAATTCTGGTGTACATTCTTGGGTGGACCTAGGATTTAACAGAGGGTCTGAGAGGTTAACAATGGGACTAGGATGTCAGTGTACTGTGTCATGAGCCGGGTGTACCACTGTGCTGTGGACCATGAGCGTGTGAGTGTGGTCTTCGTGTACTAGGTGCATGAAGGATTTGGTTGTTGTTGGGGAATAACTTCGCCGAATAACGCAATCACAAACTTTGGAGTGATAAATTCTAAATTTTTAACATGAAAATATTTCTTGATTCCAAAGTAAAATTAGGATTTCCAAAAGTTTGGCGAAGTTAATATTTTGACTTCACTGAAAAGTTTTGGACTTCGCATAAAAGTTTCAATCTCCTGAATTTTGCAACTTCGAAGTCGACACTTTGACTTCGCCGGAAAGTTTTGGGCTTCGCCTAGTATTCTAATTTTTAAGAGGAAAAAGGATGTAAAACTTAAATTATGCAGGAAGAAGCGAAGGAACTCAAAAGTTCAACTTCGTCGAGAAGAAGACCAAGAATGAAGAAGAACCTTAAAACCAGAAAATATGAGGTGCGAAGCCCAAATTTGAGATCAAGCCAAAAAGAGGAGAACGAAGATGCAACTTTGCGAAGTGGGAAATTACCACTTCGCCCTTCTTTTAGTATAATTTGTATAGGAAGGAATAAAGGGAAAATTTGTACTCTGGAATATTGTACGGCCGAGGGGCCTATAAATACCCCTCGACATGTACGAGAGACAGCTTTTTTCCAGTTGAATGAATTTGAATTTCAATATTGAGAACTTGAATGTTTGTGTAACTTTGTTACCCAATATCTGGCGCCGTCCGTTTGTGTGATCGAAACAACCCACGACCAATGGCAAAAGCAGCCAGCAAGAAGCAAAATACAAATGATGAAGTTGTTCTAATAAATGAAGGTGAAGCCACAACAAATGAAGAAAGAATGAATGAAGAGGCAAGGCTGAAGGAATTGGAAGAGGAAATGGCAAGAAAACAAAAGGAACTTGAAATTTGTCGAGCAAAGACAAGAGAAAAATCTTTGAAACAGAATTGAAGAAGCGAAGCAACCTTGAGAAGACTAAACCAAGAAATAGAAAGCGAAGTCAGTGAAGAAGCAAATTCAGCTGTAAAAAATATACCAAAAAAAGAAGTTGACAATGCAATTTCAGCAATCGACACAGATTCACCTTTATCAATCAACATACAACAAGCAAAGTGGCCAACAGGGTTCAAATACAATGTTATCCCAACATACAATGGCACTTTTGATCCAAGACAGTTCCTCATGAGTTTTGAGGCAGCAGTAACTTCAAGTGGAGGAGATGCAAATACACTTGCAAAATCATTGATTATGGCTATGAGAGGACCAACTCAGCAATGGTATTCATCTTTGAATCCAAGATCCATCAAATCCTAGGATCAACTCCGAACAACACTACTTGCTTGATTTTCAAGGCCTACAACATTCAGAACTCACAAGAGATGATTTGTTCAATGTAAAACAACAACCAAAAGAACCACTGATGCAATTCTATAGAAGATTTGTACAAGTAAAAGCTCAGATACCGAATGTGCCAGACGAAGTCATCATCATTGCAGCAATAAGAGGGTTAAGGGCTGGCCAATTATCATCGCATCTAAGAAGGGAAAGACCAACAACTGTTGCTCAGCTTTATGAAGAAATGCAAAAGTATAGCAAATCGATGATGATTTCAAAAAGAGAATTGAAGAAGAAAATAGTGCAAAAAGTCGGGCCGGGCCAAACAATAATTTTCAACCAAGGCAAGGCAATTACATCATAAATTTAGAGAGAAGACCGTTCCAAAGGGTGAATCAAATCAACAATTCACCGTAGACGAAGCAATACAAGCCAAAATCAATGAAGCTATTCAAACAACAATAACAATTACGTAGATAATTATCCACCAAGAGCAAATTATAGTCAACAAGGAAAAAACCATGAAAGAAGAATTCGGAAACTAGAAGAAATGTATTGCATAATCCATGGAAAAGGAGCAGGACACACATCAAAAATATGTCCAAAAGTAAGAAAGAGTATTGAAGAAGTCAATGAGGAGAACAAGGCAACTTCACAACTTATGGTTGTCAACCACCTAGCCTCTATGATGCCAAGATCAACTCAAAGCTACAATCATCAAATGTTACCACCACCTCCTCCAATATACAATTGTCAACCTCTAGCAATGTATCCTCAATGGACTCCAATGCATCATCAGCAGTTACAACCTGAAAGTTCAGTTGCAAACAACACTCAACGAGAACAATCATACAAACAACTCACCAACAAGTATCAACTACCAACGAAAATGCAATTATTCCAAGCAAGGGAAGAATCATGATAATTTCGAGGGCAATAGTATGGAGTATGAAACCAGAAATGAAAAAAGAAATTACTTTCGAAGAGTAAACTCAATTGAAATTGAGGGCCCGTACAAAAAGACAAAGTGGTCCTATTTGCCAATAACCTTTTCACGGGAAGATTTGAGACTCGAGAGATTATCCACACATGGATGCAATGGTGATAGAGGCAAACATAGAAGGATGGGCAGTATCAAAAATCCTAATAGATGGGGAAGCTCGGCTGATATAATTTTCACATCAACTTTGGATGCCATGAAAATTGATAGAAAAATGTTGGGGAGAGCAGAATATCTGTTAGTCGGTTTCGGAGGCAAGAAAATAAACTCAATAGGGAGAATAATTCTGCCAGTCTCTTTTGGTATAGTTAACAATGCAAGAACAGAACACATCGCATTTGATGTGGTAGAAATGCACATCGGTATAAGCTATTTTTGGAAGAGGAAGTTTAAATGCTTTTGAGGCAATAATCGAGTTACTCCTATCTTTGCATGAAGATGCCCGCAATAAATGGAGTAATAACGGTCTTTGGAGACCAAACCGAAGCCGAAATATAGAGAAAGACTCAATTCCTGCACAAAGAAATATTAACACAATCAATGAAGATGAAGATGAAGAAAAAGAAGAAACAAAAATGCGAAACCTCAGCCCAAAGCAAAACCTTGTGAGGAAACAAAAAGGATACCATTTGATCCTCTGGTGCCAGAAAAATAATTCATCATCGACACAAATCTAGAAAAAGGGAAGAAGGAAAATCTCATCCAATTCCTAAGAAGCAACAAAGATGTATTTGCCTGGTCAGCAAATGAATTAGGAGGGGTCAGCAGAGATGTAATCGAACACAAGCTTAACATTGACCCAACAATAAGGCCGAAGAAGCAAAAACTGAGGAAATTATCTGAGGAAAGAACCTAAGCAGCAAAAGCGAAGTCCAAAGATTGTTGGATGCAAACATCATAAGAGAAGTTCAATTCATAACCTGGCTTGCAAACATCATCATGGTTAAAAAGAAAAATGGAAAATGGAGGATGTGCATTGATTTTACGGATCTCAACAAAGCTTGCCCAAAAGACAACTTTCCTCTACCCAAAATTGACACATTAGTAGACCAGGCAGCTGGAAGTGAAATGCTAAGATTTCTAGACTGCTTTTCTGGGTATCATCAAATCTGGATGAAAAAAGAAGATGAAGAGTACACCAGTTTATTACTCCATTTGGAACATACCGTTTCCAGAGAATGGCCGAGGGGCTCATAAATTCTGGAACAACATTTGTAAGAATGACAACATCGGCAATGAATGAGCAATATGGGAAAAATCTGTTGGCTTATGTGGACAACATGGTGGTCAAAAGTGAAAGAAGAGAAGACCATACAAAAGATTTGCAAGAAACTTTTACCAATCTTAGGAAGGCAAATTTAAAAGTTAATCCCGAGAAGTGTACCTTGGGAGTACGAAAGGAAAAATCTTAGGATGCATTGTATCGGCTCAAGGCATCGACCCTAACCCAGAGATGTTGGCAGCAATACTCAATACAGAAGCCCCCACAAACATCAAAGATGTTCAAAAGTTAACAGGAAGATAGCTTCACTTAACATGTTCATTTCAAAGTCTGCAGAAAGAAGCCTGCCAATATTTCAAGCACTCAAGAAGCAAAAAGGCCAATTTCTTTGGGGACCAGCACAACAAGCAGCCTTCAAAGAAATCAAAAAATATCTAGCAAATCCAGCAACCCTAACAACTCCAATTCCTGGTGCAGATTTATTGTTATATGTTTCAGCTTCCGAGAAAGTACAGTCAGTGCAGTACTAATAGAGGAACAAGAGATCGAGCATGACAAAAAAAAAACCAATATACTTTGTTTCTGAAGCTCTTTCGGGTTCAAAAGCATACTATTCAGAAATTGAAAAAATATCCTATGCGCTCATGGCATCAAGAAAGTGAAACATTACTTTCAAGCACACAAAATAAGAGTACCAACAACCCACCCTCGAAAGAAATCTTACAAGGAACAAAATCTTCAGGAAGACTGGGAAAGTGGGTAGTAGAGCTTTCACAATATTTCATCGGCTTTGAAAAAAGAACAACAATAAAATCACGAGGCTTTGGCGAGATTTTCTTGTGGACACCATCAAGATTACCGAAGAAGAAAAGAAAAATCCAGAATGGATAATATATTGTGATGGAGCTTGGGGCATGCGGGTGCCGGTGCAGCAGCAATCATAACTTCACTCTCGGGAATAAAATTGAAATATACAGCAAGATTAGAATTTCAATGTACAAACAACATTGCAGAATATGAAGCGTACTCTTGGGGCTCCATAAAGCAAAAGCAATGGAAATTCAAAGATTGATAATCAAAACAGATTCTCAAGTAGTGGCAGGACACATAGAAAAAGACTACAAAGCAACAAATTCGAGTTAGCAAAATATCTTCAATTCTTGAGAGACCAAGGAAAGCACTTCGAAGGCTTCACGGTAAAAAATATCTTAAGAAACAACAATATGGACATAGATGAAATCACAAAAGCTACAGCTCAAAAAACAACTTTGCCACCTGATGTTTTCTTTCAAGTATTGACTCAAGCATCTATCACCACAAAGCAAGAAACACCAAGAGAAATACATATAATTGAAAGCGAAGACTGGAGAGCACCAATCATGGCATTCTTAAGAGGTTTCTACGAACCAGAGAATGAAGTTGACGAAATAAGAATGAAGCAAAAAACAAGAAATTAAGAAATCATAAATGGAGAACTGTACAAGAAAGGAATCTGTCAACCACTACTAAAATGCATTTCAAGGGAACAGGGAAGGGAGTTACTTTCAGAAATTCATCAAGGAATTTGTGGAAGTCATCAAGGCACAAAAACAATAGTAGGCAGGGCATTCAGGCAAGGGTTCTTTTGGCCTCTCGCTCAGAAGGATGGTAAGGAAATCATACAAAAATGCCACAAATGTCAAATTACCTCAAATAAAACAAATGCTCCAGCAAATGAGCTCCAACCAATAGAACCAACTTGGCCATTTGCAAGATGGGGAATTGACATCATAAAAAAACTACCCCCAGCACAAGGAAATTATCAATATGCGATCGTAGCGGTTGAATACTTCTCAAAATGGATTGAAGCAAAGCCAATAACAAACGTGACTTCTCACACAATGAAGAAATTTCTCTGGCAAAATGTTATCTATAGATTTGGAGTCCCCGGACAAATCACACTTGACGGCAAAAAATTTGACAATGCGAAGACCTCGAGAGAATATTGTAGTTCAATGGGAATACAATTATGCTTTGCATCGGTAAGGTACCCACAATCAAATGGAGCGGTTGAACGAGTAAATAGAATCATATGTTCGGAATATCTACATCATTGGTTGGATTAAGTAAAGGAAAATAGGTCGATGAATTACCAAGATTCATTTGGTCTCACAATACAAAAAATGCAAGATCAACGAGATTTTCACCATTCAAGCTTTTATACGAAGATGAAGCCATGACACACGAGGAGATAAAATTTGAGGACCAAGAACAAATGTTCGTGGTAATAAGCAAGCGGATCAGCAAACAAACAAGGATTTGCTTGAAGAAAAAAGAAATGAAGCTATCAACAATTTGAAGAGATATCAACAGAAACAAAAACTGGTACAACAAGAAAGTTAAACCACGAGAATTGATGCCTGGAGATTGGGTTTTGAAGAGGAAAAGAAACGAAGACACCATTGGAAAATTCTAAACAAAGTGGGAAGGCCCTTTCATCATTACAAGGACCAACAAACCTGGATCCTATCATCTAGCAAATGGAAGATGAAGAACTCTCTCATACACAGAACATAGAGTCACTTTGCAAGTATTACCCATAGTAGATACATACAATAGTATACTATTATATACCTTTATGTACAGTCTTTACTTTTCAAAGTGTAAACGAGCTGCACTCTTTTTCCACTCGGGGAAGCCATTCGCGGGGTGAGTGGTTTTTTAACGAGGCGCCTCTTTTGTAATCTCTCATGCAAGTATAAATGAGAAGTAGTTTCCCCTAAAATGATAGTTCCCATCATCAGTAAACTTACAACCGAAAAAATATACTTTCAAAAGTATATCAAAATTCGGTAACAACTAAAATAGTAAGTTAGCTTTACAAAGTCTAACTTATCAAAAACATTCTTTAAGGACAAAAAATTCCAACATAGTGAAGTTTACGCGTCCACTTCACAAGAAAAAGAAGGGGCGGCGTTTTCAAAATTCACTAAGGTGAATTCTTCAAAAATTTTCTCTAAGGAGAAAAAATTTCAACTTCCGGAGCGAAGTTTACGCATCCACTTCGCAAGAAATAGAAGGGACGGCATTTTCAAAATTCACTAAGGTGAATTCTTCAAAAATTTTCTCTAAGGAGAAAAAATACAACTTCCGGAGCGAAGTTTACACGTCCACTTCGCAAGAAAAAGAAGGGACGGTGTTTTCAAAATTCACTAATGTGAATTCTTCAAAAATTTTCTCTAAGGAGAAAAATTACAACTTTCGGCGAAGTTTACGCGTCCACTTCGCAAGAAAAAGAAGGGACGGCGTTTTCAAAATTCACTAAGGTGAATTCTGAAAAATTTTTCTCTAAGGAGAAAAATTTCAACTTCCGGCGAAGCTTACACGTCCACTTCGCAAGAAAAAGAAGGGACGACGTTTTCAAAATTCACTAAGGTGAATTCTTCTAAATTTCTCTAAGGAGAAAAAATTTCAACTTCGAGCAAAGTTTAAGCGTCCACTTCGTAAGAAAAAGAAGGGACGGCGTTTTCAAAATTCACCAAGGTTAATTCTTCAAAAAAATTCCTCTAAGGAGAAAAAAGTAAAAAATAAGAAGAAGAAGGATATGGTATTTAAAAACAAATATTACAGAACATGGTGTTCTTTTCAAGCAAAAATTACAGGGTATTTCAAACAGGATACAAAAATCATGTTCATAAAACTAAAAAATTACATACAAGTATCAATATAAAATATATTAATCGCTATCGAGCTAATATAAACAACTTCTTTTAAAATGTCATCTACAACTTGATTAATAATCACGTCAGCCTCTTCACGCAAAAAACATCTTCATCAACGGTAGACGAAGTGCTCGAACAAGACGACTATAAAAAAATATAAACCAATTGTCCGAAAGTGTTTTAATCATGAAAAAAAGGGGTAAAACTTCAAAAATAAAACTTACTTGACCGAAGCAAGAAAAATCAAAAACCCGATGCGCGGCTGAGATATTTATACCCGCATATTGAGGACCAACATCTATGAAACATCTCAAAAGATTAAAGAATATAAGGAAGCAAACAAAACCAAACGTCAAGATTGAGCAATAAACTTACGAGCTACAAAGTCGTTAAAGTCACATCCGTCGTTAGCGGAGCGAAATTCATTAAACTCAGAAGGATCAAAGATAAAGTTATCCTTGCACATAAGAAGTGGCATCACCTCAACTACATCCTGCGCAGGCCCAACAGGGGAAACCTGCACAGGATGTATAAAATGTTAAAAACTACATAAGTATATTTACAAGCCAATAAAGGCTACCAAAAGTATCTTGCAATTACTTTTTTCTTTCAAAACATAAAAAAAATAGACTAAGGAGCTCTAGAACCAACATTCTTGTTAGAACCACCAGCTTCGTCGTCATCCCGTCTTTTTAGTCCAACTTCGCGTCTAGCTTCTTCTTCTGCCTTCTTGAGCAATTTCCTTTGCAACTTGCTAAAATAAGACAAAAAAATACATTCAATCAAAAAAAAAATTCCAGCATAAAAAAGAAGAGAAATCATAGAAGCCTATACGAACCTTTTGTAACTTCTCTTTGGCTCTATCAAAACAATGTTTTTTGCCGCCGTTATTCCAATACTGGTCCAAAAATTTGTTGCACGAATTTGAGTTGTCCGTGAAACATTGATCAAGCTACAACTTCTGGGAATTTATAACTATGATCACAAAGTTTGTCATACGGATCTTGACTTTGCTTCATTAGGTGAAAAAGCGCCCGTGAAGAATAAAACACACCTAAATCGAGATGTGGTCTCCCGAGCAATGAGACAAGTCTTCGTACCGGCGGCACAACCAACTGAAAAAGCTATCGTAATCTCCGATGCTCCAACATTTATCCCCGGACGAGCCCCAAACTTATCATAGCTAGCAAAACACAATTCCCAAATCCAATCACACTTTTTGACAAAATCTTCATCTTTCTCGAGCATCTTTTTCTCCAAACGCCGTAAACTTTCTTTCAATTTAGCATTCTCCGATTGAAGTTTACCACACTCCTCTTCTTTACTCTCAACTTTAGCAAGGGCATTAATAGTTTTGCCCTCCATTTCATGATACGAAGTTATAGCATCATCTCTTTCTTTTTGCTTCTCAATAAGCCGAGACTTGAGGGAGTCGATTTCAACCAAAAGATTCCTTTCGTGAATAGCTGCTTCTTTTTCTTTCTCCTCAAAACTCATTCTCATCCCTCTCATTAAAATAGCACCCTTATACATCATAGACAGCCCAGCATCAATAGTTTCAAGATGTGGCTTCTTGGAAATCTCTAACTCAGCGTCAGGGACAGTGAATGCTTCATCCAAACACCGAGATAGTTGAAGTTCAGACTTCTTGGGCATAACTCTAAGTTTATCAGCGCCAATTCCAACAAACTTAAACGAATCTAAACTAATTCCTTTATCTTGACAAAACTCAAGAGATCTTTTTCACAGCTTCAAAATATTCAATGAGGTGCCAACTTCGCCACCTTCACTGGAGTACCGGGTCTTGTACAACGCTTTTCATCTTTCCAACATCAACATTTTTCCCGGGAGAATTGGGAGCACCAGGGAAAAACTCTTCTGTAGACACACATTCTCCCAACTCAAAAACAACTTTTTCACCAGTTTCCACATTGATAGTTGAACTGGAAAGACGGGCCAAACGGACATCATTTGCTTCATCATCAAAAACTTCATCATCGCTATCATTAAAATCCAAAGTAACCAATCTTGTACTGCTGATAGGCATCGAGGACTTTAATGCATCTAATTTTTTAGGGCCAAAAAAATCAGTCTTTTCTGGCAAGACACTTCCAACTTTAGCAACTTCAGGGGTTTTCTCTTTCACAGGAGTAACAATCTTCTCTTGCAAAGGAACAGAATCCGGTACAACATCTACAGAAAAAATGATGAAATGGTTAAATCAACAAATGTATAATTCAATAACAATAAAAATGGAGGTGACAAAAAAAACCAACCTTTCATCGAAGAAGCAATATTAACTTCTTGACCAACCTGAGAAGCACTTTCATGATGAAACTTCTGAATCATTTTAGAAGGAATGGTCAGATTCTAAAAAGATTGGGCAAGCGGAGTCAACATTTCTGAGTCAAACCAGAAGAGCAAAAAACTAAACTAATGGTCCTCACCTCATCTTCGACATTTTTTCCTGGACTAGAAATATTAGTCTCACAAACTTGAGAAAGAAAAGGAGCCTCAGGGACACTAGAACTTTCAGCAATAATGTTTCCTTGATCATCAACACTGCTAGCCAAGATAGCTCAATCTCATCAACATCAAAAAGAGCAGCTGCAACTTTCTTTGGATGCTTTGTAATGACTTTACTAACAAAGCTAGTGGTTTTTCTCTTTTTCTTCTCCTTAACTTTTTCAACAGCTTTGCCTTTACCAGTTTTATCAACTTTGCGGCTGTAGGCGGGAGGAGGACTTTCACCATATTTGATATTAGCAAGAGAGAAAACTCTATTCAACCTTGTGTAATGTTTACCAAGAAGTTTATCTATGATATCTTTCTCACTCTTAAGATATTTGCCAAGTAAATCTTCAGATTTTTTCTCCACATTCCACAAATTCTTCATCGAAGAAAATTTGGCGAGGCGAACCCATTCTCTATCAGGAAACTTATATTTTATTCCTCTAACTTTCTTCTTATGAAAGCGAAGAAAGTCCCATCCCTTCTTAATAGGCCAAATCCAAGCTGCAATGTATTCTTCAACAAGATCCCTCACACATTGCAAAGCAGCAGTGTTCCGATAAGCTTTGACACTAGTTTTGGAGATCATAGTTCCGCCTAAAGAAGGATTACATACAAAATCTTCAATCTTCATGGAGGTCGCGAGAGGATACTTTGACACCATCTTCTTTGTCACAGAATCCCTTTCCTCAACTAAAGGAACGGTATGATAAAACCAATACCTAGGCCATTCATGATCCCATTTATTCCTGATAGACGGTGAAACTTGCACAGCATTTCTAGCGGCTTTAAAAGAACAACAACCAAAATACTTAGTGATAACTCTGCCATCAACCTTTTTGAACTTGAATTGGCAATGCATCTCAAATAATTCACAGAAGGCAGAAATATCTGCGCTGGCTTCTTGGCTACGAGTTGCCCAAATGAACTGAGCAAGTCTAACAATCCCGTTCGGAGTCAAGTGATACATTTCAATGTTGAAAGTTTTCAGAACATCTTTAGTGAAATCTTGACAAGGAAAACGAAGTCCAGCATGAAAAAGATCTCAAAACACAACACACTCATTAAATCTTGGATTTGGATTCACTTCGCCTTCAGGAGGAAGACGAACTTGATCTGCCACCAATATATTCCATCTGACCATTTTATCCAACTCCTCTTGATCCATAAAAGATTGACCAAAAGTAAGAGATCGTCCTTGATCATCACGAACTAAGTCTTCCAATGATGCAGAAACATCACTTAAGCTTTCTTCGTTGTCACTAATTTCAACAGATTGAGATTTTTTAACATCTTCTTGAGATGCAGGAATAGTTTCTTGAGAAGACATCTGTAGAAATCAAAACAAAAAAAATTTTCCATAACAAATTTCAATGAACAAAGTACGAAGGATAAAGAATCAAAAGATAAAATCATCTTCGGTGCATGCCTCGACGGCGCAATGTCGAACAAAATGATTTTGGAGATTCAACTTCTTCAAGATTCAGAACAATAGAATCTCTTTTTCAACTTCGTGCCAAGGAAAATTTTGCCGAGTTTACCCACTTTCGAGAAAGTTTGGTCTCAACGAGGGGACCGACACCGCTATATATAGCCGGAAAAATTCAAAAGTTAACAAAATGTTACCTGCACGATCAAACTAGCCGTTATGGTATAAAAAAGAGATAACGGCCAACTCCAAAGTTTGGACGGCGTTTTCGGACAAAGTTTTTTAAACTTCGTGGAATTCAGACCTTTGGAGTAGGCCTATTTTCGCGAGGGGGCTGCTTTGTTGGGGAATAACTTCGCGAATAACACAATCACAAACTTTGGAGTGATAAATTCTAAATTTTTAACATGAAAATATTTCTTGATTCCAAAGTAAAATTAGGATTTCCAAAAGTTTGGCAAAGTTAATATTTTGACTTCGCTGAAAAGTTTCGGACTTCGCATAAAAGTTTCAATCTCCTGAATTTTGCAACCGCGAAGTCGACACTTTGACTTCACCGGAAAGTTTTGGGCTTCGCCTAGTATTCTAATTTTTTAAGAGGAAAAAGGATGTAAAACTTAAATTATGCGGGAAGAAGCGAAGGAACTCAAAAGTTCAACTTCGTCGAGAAGAAGAAGACCAAGAATGAAGAAGAACCTTAAAACCAGAAAATATGAGGTGCGAAGCCCAAATTTGAGATCAAGCCAAAAAGAGGAGAACGAAGAAGATGCAACTTTGCGAAGTGGGAAATTACTACTTCACCCTTCTTTTAGTATAATTTGTATAGGAAGGAATAAAGGGCAAATTTGTACTCTGGAATATTCTACGAAGCCGAGGGGCCTATAAATACCCCCTCTGACATGTACAGAGACAGCTTTTTCCAGTTGAATGAATTTGAATTTCAATATTGAGAACTTGAATGTTTGTGTAACTTTGTTACCCAACAGTTGTAGTGGATAGGGTGTGTGTGTGTGACTGACGTGGGGAGCCATGTTGAGCCCTGGAGTTCATGTACTGTGGTGGCTGATGCATGGGGCTAATGGGGGAGACATGGCGCAGTGGGGTGGGTTGGTTTTTTTTTTTTTTTGAGGTGGCACACGGAGGTGGAATCGGGGAGTTTTTCCACGAGCTACGGACTTCTCACCACTGGCATCTATCGCTCATCGCTGGTGATGAGATCACCATTAGGGTGATCCTCTCAGAATAGGGAGTTCACCAGAGGGGTTGTGGAGTGAGGAGAGGTTGGGAGCGATGGTGCGTACTCACCGGAGGTTCGGGTGGTGACGGCGTTAAGTGGAGAATATGGAGGGCCGGTTTTTGTTTGGGGTTTTAGGATTGGCTATGCTCAATGAGTGCTCCTAGACATGCCCAGCTAGTCAGGTGGCCCGGTGGGGGCTCGTTGGTGGCCAACCACGGTGGTGGGGCACGGCGAGCAGTGTGGAGATTGGGTGGCTTAGATCTGGCTGATGCAAGAAGGGAGAGATAGAGAGGATGGGTGGAGCTCGAGTGTTCGCCTACTGGTCATTTGGGCCTAGAGACGCTCGTCGATGGTGAACTGACACGGTGGCCAGAGATGCGAAAGGAGGTTGAGATGGTGAATTATGAGGGGTAGAACGAGAGCTCTGTCTTGTCTTGGCTTATGTTGTTGATGCTTGACTTGAGTTCATTGTGGAGCTCACTAGGACCTTGCCCCTATTTATAGGCTGCGAGGAATGAGCTCACTGGGGGTGAGGATCCTAGTTCAGAATTCTTCCCCGTTGGGCCTTGTCAAGGTGCAGGTGACACGTGTGTGGGTGTAGAGGGAAGGATGATGGGACGCATCAAGAAGGTTACGGCGAAGAGGGGCATCAAGGGTTTGATCAGGCCATTCATGGCGCTGCCATGCTTGGTGTGGAGGGGAAGCAGGGGAGGAAAAGAGGAAGGCTAGGGGTTCAGGCGGTCCTGATAGGTCGAGCACGTGTGTTGCAAGCTCGAGCTAGCGATAGTGCTCAGGGTAATGGGATGGTTTAGGATAGGCCATCCATTGCGCTATCATGCATAGCAGAGAGGGAGAAGGGGAGGGGGAAGGGCAATAAAGGCGGCACTCAGTGAGGTGACAGTTCGAGTGGTGGGTGACGATGGCTGGGTAGCGCTAACCTGATGGTGAACAATGCGCACATGCATTCGAGCGAAAAGCGACATGGAAAAGGAGACAGATGGAGCGAGCGACGCGAGGAGGAAGAGAGAGCTGATAGGTGGGGCCCATCTATTAGCATTGGAGAGAGAGAGAGAAATGAGCAGTAGACCGCTGGCTGGGCTGGCGCGGGAGGAGAGAACAGAGGGAGGGGTGCTGGGCTGGCCTGCTAGAATGGGCCTGGGCGTGGAGGAGAGAAGAGACAGGGAGGAGGGGAGCTGGGCCACCAATTGGGCTGGGGTGGAGTGCAATTGGGCTGGGGTGGAGTGAGGGAGGGCTAGGCTCTAGATAGGGTTTAGGCCTAGGTTAGGTTTAGGTTTCTATTTTTATTGTCTTTTGTTTGAATAGAGTTTTGAGTAGATTTGAAAAGGCTTTGAATTTGGGTGTTGATTTCAAGGAATTTTTGTGTACCACCAAGTGACTCATCAAACAAACACTCAAGCATACAAGTTGTCGTTGGAGGTTTTCAAAATATTTTCAAAGGCATTTGAATCCCATTAGTGTTAAATCAATCTATTTTTTAAATTCAATAGGTTCAAATTTGTAGTGGTTTTTGGCACTTAGCAAATCAAAGGGTGTTATAATATCCAAAGCTTTTGGGTGTTTGTGTTGGTGGCACCGTGCGCCATGGGGTTTGCAAAAGGCCAGGGATAGCAAATTAGGTCTTGCTGGTAAGCTGAGATCATAACCATATCTAGAACACAACTCTAGCAGTGGTAATCTACTGCTAGCGAGTTGTATGCATGCATCTCTAAATCCGTTCACTCTCTTGTGGTGTGGTATTCACAAAATGAATCCAAACAATAACACGGCACATATAACAATGGAAATAGAGATTCCATTTTATTGCATAGTACCAACTGAGCATGATTACATAGTGACACAATAGGTCGACATCACTAATCAATTTTCACCTTCATTTTCTCAAAGTCACCATAATTTTAGCATCAAGTGCCTCAATTTTTTACATCAACTTTGCATGCTAAAACCTTCTCTGTATAAAGCTCCTTGGATTGAATTCTTCTCATCATTCAGGGAAGATTGTTTGGCATAAAGTCTGTCATAAGATGCTCATAGCTATGATATTGAAATACTGAGCTCCTCCAACTCAACTCTTATTAGCTTATTAGCTTAAGCATCCTTGTGACGTCCTACTTTCCCACCTTCTTGCTTTTGAACTCCTCTAATTCCTTCATCAATGCCTTCTCAGCATCATATGCCTTTGTAGCTACCTCATTTGCCTCTTCCAACACCTGTGCCTCCTTCCTTTTGTCCTCCAATTGTCTTTGGAGTCCACCCTTTTTCGCCTTACACGCCTCCAATTTCAATTTTAGTTTAACCTTTTCCTCCATACACTCCTTCAATTCCCTTTGGAGTTCATCCTTTGTCACAGTACACTCCTCCAATTCTAGCCTAATCTTTTTTTCAATTTCCAATTGGATTTCAATCTTTAATTCGAGTTCCAAAATGAGTTTAACCTTTAATTCGAGTTCGACTTTGAGTTTAGGCTTTGCTACCAAACACACATTCAACTGACTTTGGAGTTCACTAATTTTCACCCTACACTCAGCCAGTTACCTTAGGAGATGAGCCTTCAACTCAAGCTCGCGGTGGGTCGATGTACCTGACGTTCATTAATTTTAGTGGGGGGATTAGAGCGGAGAGGGCAAATACGACCACACTGCCCAGGAATTGGACATTGAAAAAAATGATGTCTTTTTCCTCACCTCGAGGTTCATCACGTCCCCAGTCCCACCGGGGCAGACCTCCAGCTGCAGCCACCAATCCCAATGGATTGGCGAAAACCAGTGGCAATGCAAACGCCATGTTTTGGAGACTTGTAGAGGTCGGCGGCTTGCGGCCGTGGTCGCCCTCCCGGCGCTGCTGTTGTCACGCACTCGCCGGAGTTGGAAGACGCTTCCGCTGTCGAAGCTATACTTGGGGGTCAATATAAGGAGGGGAGAGAGAGGGGAAGGGAATGTGTACGAGGAAGCGGGAAGAAGCAGAGGAGAGAACGCATGGAGTGTGGGTGGTGAAGAGGGAAGAAGCAGACGGTAGGAAAAGGATGCAGTGAGAGAGAGAAGCTTGCGGTCCAGGCAGGAATCCCAGGTGACAATCTGAGTACCTTAACCAAATAGCAAGCTCCTGCAGTCCTGCGATCCTGTCTGGCTGCGTGCAGCGGTGCCGTAGTGCTGAGAGGGGCGAACATGCATCTGCCGATGCCGAACGTGATGAACCTCTGTTAAAATTTGACAGCATTTGGCCCACGGGAAGGCACTCAAATAAATTGTGCAACCTGCCGTCAATGATACTATACTGACAGACAAGCATACACCATCAGACATACAAGAGCAGCAATATTCTCAAGGATATTAAATGTCCGAATTTGTCTGCAGGGAAGCGGACACAAGTGCTGTAAAAGTTTCAGTGCATTTGAAATATGGAAAGGCCACCAAACAATTCCCTCAGCCGACAGCATGAGCCATTCAGCCAAACATGCAAATATGTTCTTTCAAGTTTCTGATGTGCAGGGTATGCATCCACCATGCCCATGCCAGTTAGTGAGATTATCTCAGGCCATGTAGCTCGCCTGCAACTGGCAGTCATAAGGGATAAATCACGAGCTCATTGTTATGCCATGGGACCTTGCCCCTATTTATAGGCGTCAAGCAGTTCTGGGCAAAGAGGGGTGTCAGGAGCACGATCATGGCGCTGCCATGCTTGGTGACTGACGTGGAAATATTTAGGTTAGACCGACGTGGCTAGACTACTTTTTGTTCGTGACCGACAAGACTGAACCTATACTTGAGACTTTACAATAAACTCCATGACCGACGAGGCTAGACTACTTTTTGTTCGTGACCAACGAGGTTGAACCTATACTTGAGACTTAACAATAAACTCCACAACCAACGAGGCTTGATGCTTCCACCAAAGGCCGATGAGGTTTGGGGGCATATTCCCTTGGCTATTTTGGCCACTCATGATACTTGAAGAATATTCATGCAGAATTGAAGACGACGACCATCAGTGTGGCTTAATCAGAGGTCTTCCATGACCCAATACCATCGGCCTCATGCGGCCACGGGAACTAGGAACCTACCAATCAATGACCGCATGTTTAGTCAAATATATTAGGCGACTCGGTGTGAATGTCAAGTAGGAACATGTACTTTGTAATTCTCATATGAATTAATAAAGACCAGTGTTCCTTGAGTTTTGTTGTTTGATTTATTTATTTATTTGTATACATTAGTATATTGGCACACCCGCACATATACACTCTGTTCGACTGATGGTTTCTACGGCTGATAAACTGGCTGATGCTATTTTGTTGTGAGAGAAAATATTGTACCACGGCTAATGAGTCGGGCATGATAAGTTCATGCGAACAGGGCGATATTTATGTAAGCGTTAGGAAAACTCCCTTAGCCAGGGAGTGGATTCTTTTCGTCAAAACAGTTTGTCAACTTTAGCCTTTTTCCTTGAATATCTGTCGAGCTCTCATTTTGAGAGTCCAAGTGCATTCGTATCTGTCCTGGGATCAATGGCAGATACACAATTTTTAGACACAGATGATATTACAAACAATACATTTTATTGATAATTTGAAATAGGGTTTTACAACACAGGTCTATATAATGGATGGCCATAGGCCTTGATTTAGTACATAACTCAAGTTTCCTACTGTCGACGAAATATTGGCGATAGTCCGACCAGGGGTATGCCCTGACCGGTAATGGATTGGCGGAAGGCGCACCGAGGTTGTGAGCAAGATGTAAACAGGGAGCAATCACACAAGGTTTACCCAGGTTCGGGCCGCTATGAAGCGTAATACCCTACGTCCTGCTCTCTGTTTCGATTATGATGTGGATGTATGAGTCTGTGCGTTATGCCAGATTCCGTCCTCTGGCATGGGGGTCCTTGCTCTCCTTATATATTACGGGGAGCAAGGTTACAAGTCGGAACTAGCCTATCTGGTACTAAGTTTACATACTTTACAAGTCTAAACTTTCCTATCTTAGCTAGGTCTTGTCCTCCTTGTCGCTCTTCGATATTATTGCCCATTTTAGGCTGTCCGACCAGCCTGAGCCGATCGGTCTTGGAGCTTGATGGGCCGGCCTGGTGATAGCATGTCGGCCCAAACTAGGCTGTGAGGGTATATGGAGTTTATACCTCCACCGCTAGTCCCCGAGCATCATGGATCTTGAGGAGAAAACACCGTCTTGCTTGGCCGAGTGAGAAAGGGTGGTCGGACACACGTTCGACATGTGGTCCGAGCAGGGCCGGGAGGACCGTCTAGTGCTTCCGACCACACTTTGCTTGCACTTGGTTGACGTTGTCGGTTTTGACCGAAAGATTTATGATGCTCTTGAAAAGAAAAAGAATTTTAAAAGGGTCCCAAATCTGGAGACGTGGGCCCTCGTTAGTGTGTGATGCTTGCCATCACATGGTATCTGTCGTGATTGGTCAGTGCCTTAGCTTAGTTTTGAAACTAAAACTCTTTGTAAAGCGAAAGGATCAGGCCGAGTCATGCAAATGACGTGGGCCCACGTAGTCCCCGAGGTTGCTGTAAGATAGTATATGTTGCAGCAAGCTCTAAAAGAAGGATCTAGCCCATGTCACCTCTCGGGTGACGTGGGCCCACGTAGTCCCCGAGCTGAGATGAGGTGGAACACGTTATGTCGGGGTCTAAAAAAGATAAACCGATCATTGTGTCGTGCTCTATGTGTTTCCGACCACTCTTTGAGTGAGACCGAAGCGAGGCCAAATTTCATTTGGGCTGGTCGGTTTGAACCATGCCATGACTTTGTCATGATTAAGCTAAGATAGCTTTGCTACTTAACTCGGTCCCCCGCGTGGGTTGTGAGACCATGGTTTTGAATCTAAACCCATGAAAATAGCTTAGCTATTTGTGCGCGAGAAATAACCGGTATCATTGGCCAAAAAATCCCAGGCTCAGTGTCGGATTGTGTGGGTTGAATTGTTGATGCTATCTTCTTTGCTATACCGTAACTTTGTTACGGCGGGTTGGAAACGACTTTCTTTGTGAACCCGATCTTTTTAGCGAGGCCGTTTTTTTAAGACTATAGCTAGAAGGCGAGACTTAAATGGCCGTCGGTAGCTTTGCTTTACTTGGGCCAGCTTTCGGGTTGTCTCAGTAAGCCGTGCGTCTGCAAAAAAAAATGAATTTTAAATGGGAAAATGGAAACGAACCAAAAAAGCCTTTTCCGCAGGGGGGCGGCCCGGTTCTCGGCCCATCAGAAGTAAAAAACCCTAGCGTGGTTAAAACTCTTGGTGCCGCCGTCATTTGGACTACTTGCTTTCATCTTGCCTGCTGTTCCTGCAAACAGTTCCTTCTGCTCTTGGTGCTCCGTCTCCCTAGGGTTAGCTTCAAAATCCTTGCGTTCCTCTTCACGAAGATCATGGGAAAAAAGCGTCAATCTGCATCAGAGAAGAAGAAGGAGAAGGAACAAAAGGAATATGAGAAGCAGATGAAGCTTCTTTGGTCACCGACACAATCGACGGCGGCGTCATTGAATTCCTTGGCGGATGGAGGCATGATTCCGCCTGAATCTTTCGGAGTGTGGCGTGCGCCGCCGCGAGGTGAGGCGTTTCCTCGCCCTATGATGGTGAAATAGTTGTTTTTGAAGATTATTTCATCAGAGGCTTAGGAATTCCTGTTCATACTTTCCTGGTGGAACTTTGCATTTTTGGAGGATTTCTATCTGCAATCTGCAACCGAACTCAATTATGACGGTTGCTCTCTTGTTGCATATTGTGAAATGTATCTTGCAATTCCCGCAAACTTCAATGTGTTTCGTCATTTTTATGAATTGAAAAAGAGGGAAATTTAGGAGGTAGCCCATCGCCGGAGCGTGCTACCTCTCTCTTCGTGATGGAATGCATTCACGCCGTCTCTTTCACTCATACGACAATGTGAAAGATTGGTTCAAAAAATGGTTCTATGTGAATGATAATCGGCAAGGGAGGCTGTCCCTTGTGATATTACTCAGTTCTGAACCAAATCATCGGCGGTCGGATAAGCCAAATGCTACGAGATGATTGAAGTGAACGAGATCCCGGCAATGATGAATTTTAAGGGCACGAACGGTTTTACGGTGGCGGCCGTTTTCATTTCTCGTCGTATCCAACCTTTGAAGGAGAGAATTAATTTCCCGTGGGAATATCGTCGAAGGATGACCCTTCTTGTGAATCTTCGGAGGAAATTTCTCTTGATAATATTAACTTGAGGCTTATGAAGATGTTCAAACGGGGAGGATACTCATATCCCTCGGCCAACTATTAAACCTTATGACTGGAGGATGCCACCTCCACCGATATTGTTCTGTTTACTTTGTTTGTTTTCTTCATATCTCAATGCTTTTGGTAATTAGACTGACCTTTATATGCTTATAGGGCCGTCATATTTATGTGTCCTGAGTGCCTTTAGATGATCTGCCAGCAGGAGAAGCTCTTCAGTATCAACGCACTGGTTTTGATCGGGGCATTGACAGGATGACAGTGCCTGATGATGCTGCTAATCTTGATGTCGATCAGTCAAAGGTGGCTGGTAAGCGGCAAATTGTTTATGAAAAGAAGAAGCGGAGTGGCGTCTTGACTGGTGGGGCTTTATCACTACAAGCTTGTGCTTCTGCTGGTCAGAAACGTCGTCATAATCAGATTGTAGAATCGTCGGATTCGATTCGATGTGAGGATGGTGTGACCCTTCTTTGAGTTTGCCCGACGCAAGAAATTGCGCTCGAGAGTGGTCGGGATAGTGCTCTCCCTTTGGTGCAGGGGGCTAGCCATGTTATGGAGCAGCCCATATTACCGGCCGATCAAACCGGTCATTCAGGAGATCTTGTAGATGCTCACCTTTTAGATCAGACTGTGAGTAGTCAGGGTGCTCCTGATGTTGCTGTGGGCCAATGTGATGAAACGCTTGCTGCCACTGGTCGTTCTTCTCCTCCTCCTAACCTGTTGATGCAAGTCAATCTTGACGTTGGTACCTCTGTGCCTTCTAGGGATGAAGGGGAGGATATGCCAGATTGTTTTAATCTGCATTTTGAACAGTCTGAACTGTAAGTTTTGCAAATCTTGTTAAATTTGCTATGCTCTTCTTCTTCTTGTTTTGATTGGTTGTACATTTTTCTTTGCAGGGCTCCCATTGTTGAAGATTTGGGCGGAGAGCCCTTGGTGGAAGCTGGAACTGCTTTGGTGGGCCAAGAAGCTGTTCCTGAAGTTGTAACTCATGCTGCCAATGTAGTCGTGGATCAAGAAACTGTTCCACCTGCTGCTGATGTTGTTGGGGATCCGGGGACAGTTATTGCAAATATTGTTACTGAACCTGTAGTGGTTACTACGGGTATCAACATTATGACCTCCTCTCGGGGATGCCGGACCATCATGCCGGGTTTGGCATTGGATTCTTCCCTGGCTTTTTCTCGCCGAAGGGGATCAATATCGAATATGCGCTTGGGTAGTTTTAGACCCGGTGTATCAACGGATCGCCACGAGATAATGGAAGAGATTAGAGGAGGAACTTCTTACGGTGCCCATGTTCTGGCGCCGCGGCTACATTGCCCGTCGGGATGAGGATGGAGAGTGGCACATTTTTGAAGATGTTGCCGGGGTACCATCTCGATGGTTTTGAGCAAGTGTTTGCTGATTTGCGGGCTCGTGTTAGTGACTTTTCTATTTTGCCCATCTTGTGGTGTTTATAAAAGATCCTTTACTGCGGAGTTTGTTGAAGATGTTGCTGAAAAAACGTCGCCTCGCATAGAGCGGTTCAAGCCGACCATGTGTGAAAACAGTCTTCTGCGGAAGCAAAACGAGGATTTGGGTCGGCAAATGCGAGTTTATGAAGGTCGTGAAAAGCTTTGGGAACTTGAGAAAGATTCCCTGTTGAAAAAGGTTGCGATCCTTCGGAGCAACACAAAGGTTTGTTTTACTTTGCTCTTGTTACTTATTATTTTAATAGAAGTTACAAGTAGCCGATTGAGTATTTTGCGGAATTGGAGAGTGATAAAGCCTTAATGGCTGCTGAAATTGCTCGTCTACGAACGAAGTAGGCAATAAGGCCCGCGTAGAAATTGAACGCTTGGAAAGGGAGGCACGAGGTGCGTTTTTCTCCTTTGTTATGTTACGTGTTTTGAAGTCTTGATCGATTGTATCTTATAAATTGTGTTTGTGTAGAAACGCATGAGCGTCATATGGCTCAATTTGGCGTCTTGAAGGATGATAACCAGCAATTGACGAACGTTATCTTTCCATGGCGGGTGGATTGCAGCCTGCTTTTTACGTGCTTGCGCGAGGTGAAGTGAGGCCGGCAAATCCCCTTCTTGTTCCCGAATTTGTTGTGGATCAATGCCGCCGTTCATGGCGCTTATTGAAGGAATTTGTCGGGAAGGGGAGCCGCTTTGTTGCGTCGAGTGTTCTAGCTCTTGCGCAATCTCACTTTCCTCGGGCGGATTTCAAGCGTTTGGAGTCCGGACGGCTGCGGACACTTCTCCGGAGAAGCTCAAGGACTTGCGAAAGCTTGTTGGGGCACCCCCCGTGTTATTGCCGACAAGATAGATCTTGTGCACGAGCAATAATTTAAAACTTTTCTGTGGTATCAAGTTTTGTGGTGCTTGGCACCGTATTGTAAGAATATCTGTGTGCTTTGGTACAGATGGCGGTACTGTTAAATTACAATTGCCTTAAGAATAGAATTTAATTAAGTGTTCTATGTGCCAAGAGTTTGGCAAATCTCTAGGTGGATCGTCTAGAGTACACGGTTTATAAGTTGTTGGTCTTGTGACTGCTTTGACTAGGAAAGGTCCTTCCCAATGAGATGACAATTTGTGAAGGTCGTCGATTTCTGAATTCTTTTGAGGACGAGGTCTCCGACCGAAACTGTCTTTCTTTTACGTTCATTGTAATAGCGCCATAGAGATGCTAGATATTTAGCCGTTCTTGGGAGTGTTTCCAAGTTGCGCTCTTCTCCTGAATCGATCATAGTTTTTTTGACTTCATTTGTGGCTTCCTCGTCATAGTTTTTTGTTCTTGGTGAGCCAAATGCCACTTCATCTGGTAAAACTGCTTCAGCACCAAATATCATGAAATAAGGCGAGACGCCGGTATTTCTGCTTGGTTGAGTTCGAAGTCCCCATATCACAGCGGGTAATTCGTGATACCATCTTCCTGGATGGGTATCGTTGTCTCGATATAGCCTTTTACGTAGGGCGTCTATAATCATCCCATTTGCTCTTTTGACTTGACCATTGGCTCGAGGGTGAGCCACTGATACATATTTCACTTTTGTTCCTAAGTCTTCGCAAAAATCCCAAAATTCGCCACTGTGAATGTGGATCCCAAATCTGTTATAATGGTATTGGGTACACCGAAACGATGTACGACGTACGGTAGGAATTCGACGGCCTTTTGAGCATTTACCTTGACTAAGGGCTTATATTCTATCCATTTTGAAAATTTGTCTATAAGTACATAGACAAATTGATAGCCGCACAGGGCTTTTTTGAATGGTCCTATCATGTCTAGTCCCCGGCATGAAAAGGGCCATCTTCTTTGGTATTGTTTGAAGCTCATGTGCAGGGACATGAATTTGTTTAGCGAAGAATTGGCAACCTTTACAATGCTGAACTAGTTTTTTAGCATCGGCGAGTGCGGTTGGCCGTAAAAACCTGCTCGGAATACCTTTACGACCGGTGTTTTTGATCTTTGCATGATTTCCACGCATCCCTTCATGAATACGTAGTAGTAGTTCTGCTCCTTCTTCGTAAGAAATGCATTTTTGCAAGACTTCGGCGCTTGCATTTTTGCGCATGAGTTGCCCATCGACTAGGACATAATGTTCTTGCGTCTTATGAGACGCCCATTTTTTTTTGTTTTATCGGTCGGTGTATCCTCATCAATGAGATACCGAATAAAAGGAATTCTCCGGTCACGGCTTTGTCTCCTTTGTTTGTTCCAAAGGTTCTCTTTTGATGGTATTTGCTCGTTACATCCCTTTGTGGTTGAGGGATCTTGTCGCTTTCTTTTCTTTGGATAAATAACTTTGGAGTTATCTATAGATTTTTTGCACGACCTTGTTCTTGGAGCATTTATTCTGAAAGGTCTTTGGTCGGATTGCGCGATGATACTATTTGCTGCTGGTCGGAGATGGGCTAGAAGTATGCTCTGCTGGATATCATCTGTTTTGGTTTTGTCGTCAGATGAATTTGTTTCCTTTTGTGGTGGTTCCTGTGCTACTTCTTGTGTGACAGAAGGTAATAGTAAATCTTGAACAAATACGTCAGGTGGTATTTTTGCTCTATCAGATCCCAATTTAGATAATTGGTCGGCGAGCTTGTTCTTTTCTCTTGGTATATAGGTGAATTCCAGACCATAGAATTTATTTTCCAGCTTCCTTATCTCTGCCACGTATGCTTCCATTTTCTCATTAGTACAGTCCCATTCTTTGTTGATTTGCTGGACGACTAAATTAGAATCTCCAAAGACGAGGAGCCTTTTTATGCCCAACTCGATAGCTATCTTGAGGCCATGAAGTGCAGCTTCGTATTCGGCCGCATTATTTGAAGCTTTGAAATGGATACGCAGCATGTATCTTAGGGTATCGCCGCTTGGTGCTTTGAACACGACGCCTGCTCCTGCTCCTTTTATTTTAAGGGAGCCATCGAAGAACATTTCCCATCGTTCGGCGTCGTTTTGAAATGGAGGTAGGGACATGTCCGTCCATTCTACTAGAAAATCAGCCAAAGCTTGGGATTTGATGGTTGTTCTGCTTTGAAATTTCAATGTGTATGGGCTAAGCTCTATTGCCCATTTGATGATCCGACCACTGGCATCTTTATTGCGCAGAATGTCACCAACAGCGTGTTCTGTTACTATTGTGATCGGATATGTGTCAAAGTAGTGTAGCAACTTTCGTTTTGTTATTAGGATCCCGTACAAAAGTTTTTGTACGTGTGGGTATCTCTGTTTGGAGTCGTTTAAAACTTTGCTAATGTAGTAGACTGGTCTTTGTACACCATATGTGTGTCCCTCTTCTTGTCGTTCAACGACTATTACTGTGCTGACCACGCGATCGGTAGCCGCAATGTATAGCAATAACTCTTCGTCATCTTTAGGTGCTGTTAGCACTGGTGGCGATGTTAAATATGTCTTGAGTTCAAAGAAGGCTTTGTCTGCTTCGCTTGTCCATTCAAATTTTTGCTTGGCCTTTAATAATTTGAAAAAGGGGAGGCCTTTTTCGCCAAGTCTTGATATGAAGCGGCTTAAAGCCGCCATGCATCCAGTAAGTTTCTGGATATCTTTTATGCCTTTGGGTTGCGTCATTTTTAAACTGCATTGACCTTTTCGGGATTTGGCTTGATGCCGTCTTGGCTAACTACGTTGCCAAGTAGTATCCCTGATGGTACTCCGAATATGCATTTTTGTGGGTTTAATTTCCACTAAGGCGACAAAGGTTCTCTCTAGGTTTGAAACTAAGGACCTGCTCTCCTTTGTTTTTATGACTACGTCGTCTACGTATGCTTCGACCAGCTGGTCAGAAATTTCTTTTTGAAGACATTCTTGGATAGCGCGTTGGTATGTTGCACCAGCATTTTTGAGGCCAAACGACATGGTCGTATAGCAGTATGCGCCGAAAGGCGTGATGAATGATGTTTTTATTTGATCGTGAGTTGCTAGGGCTATTTGGTGATATCCTGAATAGCAATCTAAAAAGGACAACAGTTCGCAACCTGCTGTAGAATCAACTACTTCGTCGATGCAAGGTAGTTTAAAGGGGTCTTTAGGGCAGTGTTTGTTGAGGTCGATATAATCAACACACATTCTCCATTCGCCATTTTTCTTTTGTACAAGAACTGGATTGGATAGCCAGTCAGGATGATACACTTCTTTTATAAAACCAGCTGCTAATAGCTTTAACACTTCTAACCTAATCACCTCCTTCCTGTCGCGAGCAAACCGTCGTAATCTTGCTTGATTGGTTTGGCAGTTTCTGAGACATTAAGGAAGTGCTCGGCCTTTTCCCTTGGGACTCCTGGCATGTCTGCTGGTTTCCAAGCAAATATGCTTATGTTGTCCCTTAGGAATTGGACGAGCGCGTCTTCCTATTTGCCGTCTAGATGGGCTCCTATAAGAGCGGTTTTTTCTTTATCGCCGGGGATGAGCTCGATCTTCTTTGTGTCGTTGCTTTTGTTAGCTGATCTTTTAGACTGCTTGACTGGGATCTGGAGATCAGCTTCGGGTATCTTTTTTGCTTCAAGGCATGTTTGCTCCATGTGAGCTTTGAGGTCGGCTAATTCGGCTGCTGCGTAGGCGTTTGTTTCACAGTCATGAGCCATAAGCACATTGCCTCTAAGAGAAAGAATGCCTTTCGATGTTGGCATTTTCAATACTAGATATCCATAGTGAGGGACGGCCATGAACTTCGCGATCCCTGGTCGACCGAGTATGCCATGGTAGATGCCTTGTCGGCTACAATGAAGGCGCGTAGTCTTTTACGAAGTGCTGTCTTGTCCCGAACGGGACGGGTAGGGTTATTTTTTCCAAGGGCATTGAGGGTTTGCCTGGCATGACTCCCCAGAATGGTGAGTCGTAAGGCTCGAGATCTTCGATCTTTAACCCTAGCTCTCGGAACGCTTGTAAGAATAGTATGTTTAAGGCACTGCCGCCATCTATGAGTACTCTTTCCATGCGTATGTGGTTGACAACTGGATCTAGTACCAAGGGGAAGCGCCCAGCGTCTGGTATATTTGCCCACATGTCAGCCCTGTTGAAGGTGACTGGTTGTTCCGACCAGGCTGGAGCTTTGGTATCTGTGTTTGCCCCTTCTGACTTAGCGATCGCCATGATCCTCCTTTTTAGTAATTTCTTGTCACGCGAGTTTTCGAGGCCAACCTTGCCACCGAAGATCATGGCTGACAGGTGTTTGGTGGGCTCGTTGAATTGGTGTCGAGGGTCTTTATCGCTGTCTTCTTCTTCCTCGGTTTTGTCTTTCTACTTTAGAGTCATTTTTCCTTGTTTTGTTTTATCAATCTTTGTTTCTTGGCGGCTGCCCCGCTAAAAATTGCTTGTGAATCCTCGGCATTTGCCCATGGTATGGCCTTTTCCCGGATGCTTAGGGCAATCCCGGCCTAGGATTTTCTCATATTCGGATCGAAGTCTCGCTTCTTTTCTGTTGGGTGGTGCTTGAATGGACACGTTGATCTCGTGTCTCGCTATAATTGTTTTGAATGCGATTGTCGCGTCGTCGTTCATTGCGACGGTTATTGTCACATCTGTCATTTCTGCGCATGTCTTTGCGTTGAAAATCTCCTTCTCTGTCATCGTTTCTTCTGAAATTTCTGTATCCTTGTCCGGTTTCGGGCAATTGTTGCATGGCATCGTCAACGCGAGCGAATTCACGTGCTATTCTGAACATCTCGTCGGTTGTAGTGGGTTGTCTTCTCAAGAGTTCTTTTCGTAGATCGATATTTCCTTGTTGTCGTAATCCTTGTACGAACAAGGACACAACTTCGGCTATCGCTGAAATGTATCGGAATTGTTGTCCGGACTTCGAGAAGCGCTTGTATGTAGTGACGTAGCGGTTCATTTGGATAGTCGACGATCTTTGCTAGGTCGTATTTAGTGCCTGGCTGCTGGCACGTAATTCTGTAATTTTTGATGAAGAGGTGTCGCAATTGGGGCCAACTGTGAATCGACCCCTCTCGTTGGCGTAATAACCAATTATTCGGCCCGCTGTCGAGTACGATAGGAAGGTAATTGGCCATGACATGTTCATCCCCTCCTGCTGCTCGTACGGCTACTTCGTATAAGAGGATCCAATGCTCTGGGTCGACCTTGCCATCGTAAGTTTTGATATCCGGTATCCTGAAACTTTTAGGCCAGACTACCTCTCGTAGGGCAGCTGAATACGGCTTCGGTCCTGAGGCATCCATACGAGCTCTGTATCGATTGTTGATGACTGCTCGGAGGTCGTTGTCATCATATTGTTCACCATGATGGTGATTGAAAGGTTGATCTTGATCTCTGTTATCTCTGTGGTGGATCTGTCTTCTATCATTGTGTCTCTGGTGAAATCTGTTGTGAGGGAAATTCCCACAACTTTCTCCATCGTCTATGTAGTTGTTGTCGTTAGCACCTCCCTCTAGAGTCGGGATTTGATTCTTGAAGAAACTACGCGGCCGGTGGCTTCGAGAGATGCGGGGCCGGGAGTGCTTGTTCTCTCATATGATTCACTTGAGCTTTAGCGGCTACTAGAAAATCAATCGCTTCCTCAATTTGGGGAGTTTGAGGAATATTGGCCGTCTTGAGGCGGTCAATAGCAACTCGCAGTTAGCACTTGGGGTTGTGTGAACTTGTCTTTCGTTTTACAAGGTCAAAATCATCGCGAGATTTCGCCGAAAACCCCGCGTCGTCCGACCATACGATCTTGGTCGGCCGTACTGGATTGCGGCTTCGTTTTGTCTTCATTGTTCCAGCTGCGTTTCAACCCTCTCGCTGTTGCCTTTGTTCGTTGGTTTCTCCATTGATGGTGACCTCGTTGTCACTAACATGACATCCTGCGTTCCCTAGGCTGGGGGGAAAGATGGGAATTGCTGTAATCCTTGAGCGGATTTGGTCGGGTTATGGATTTCTGACTGAATTTCCTCATGTTCCTCTGGTCGGAACACGGTAAGTTGTAGATCTGGAGTAGTGTCGATACGCTTGGTCTTTATTTGCGATTGTACCTCTTCTTCGTTATCGGAATAGACCATCGTATGGGCGGATCCCGAGAGTTCTAAGATATTGTAGTAATCATCGAGTCTCCCGGCGTGTTCGGAGTAACATCACGTGTTTTCTCTGGAGATTGGTCGTCCGTGACTTCTTCGAGGCGCACATGGTTGACGATATGTCCTGCGGGTGCGTCAAAAGCATAGCTGATCATATCTGAGCATGGATCTGGGATCTGGTTGTAGCCTTTGAAGTAATCTGCTAAAAGTCGGTGGCCGAATAGGTCGGCGGTGTTTGGCAATCCGTATGGGAACGGTGATGCAACCCTTGGATCTAGGATCTTGTGATCTGATGCGTTTTGTTGGCGCTTGGTCTGTTGAAGGATAGTGGGTGATTCTTGCTTTGATTCAATCTGGATAGATCCAAACCGAGCAAAAACTCCATGAGCCTATCCCGTTGATCATGAGTTGCTTGAACAGATCGGCCCAATTTTCGTCCGGTGATTGATTGGTACCTAGAAGAAAAGGCGGAGTTCGATAACTCGAGCTTTGATGATGATGCCTCGTACCGAGGAGAGGCGAGGATTTGTACCTTCATTGCTTTGTGGAGCTAAGATCGAGGGCGGACTCTCGATGTATGAGGTGTCTGGAGCGGTTGTCCGTGTCATCGTCCCAATGGTGA